>WURT03068246.1:0-13566 GCA_009936505.3 Holothuria glaberrima
GATCCACCGGGATTTGATCCGGGGACCTCTAGTGTGCAAGGCAGTACACTCAACCACCAAGCCAACTCCACCCACAACGAGCTAGGGGTCACAAATACACCAACCCACCCACACATGCACGAACATGCTGGCATGAATGCATAGATTCTTTGATCTAACAGCAAGGAATGAAAACATCCATGGCTCCCACCTTGAGAAAGCTTGTTAGCAAGGTTTTCAGAGTTTAAACTCTTATCTCCCAAGATTTGACCTCTATCCAAAACTAAAGAGCGCCTCCCACTACATAATGCATTTACATGCCAAGTAGCAGAGTAACCATACTTCTTATGTTGGCATATTGTAATTACAAGGTTTTTCCTCTCAATATGGGGGATCGACATACCATGTATGAGATATATCCGAAACTTCAAAGTCAAATTTACGTCAGTCTCTCTCATTATAGGTGTAATAAGGTTGCTGCTTTCAATTAATCAATGACGTTTTCTTGCAACTTCATTATAAATTGACTTCTCATTTGACAGTGATCCTTCAAAAATGGTTTACCCTTCGCAATTCGATGACCTATTATTGTTTGAAGGCATGTTATAAAACTGTGACCTGTCGCAAACGGGTAAATTTAAGTTAAGTTGCACCTTCTGAAAACTAAAAAACCCGCCGTGTGGCTGTCTGGGCGGGTTTTTGACTTGGTTTATTAGAGCATGAGTCATCTTCTCATACCTAGCTTTCTGTACTGAAAAGGTTGTGCAATGGTGCATGTTTAATCTCAAATAATAGTCTCTGCAGTGCACCTTGCAAGCCAAGTAGTTTTATACTGGTTGATAATAGAGTTGTGGTCAATAGTGCCTTGGAAGCTTGTTTGCTCAAGAGATTTAAGTACAGTTAACAACTCTCGGGATACGTGAAGAGAGCTGAAGAGGTGCAACTTTTGGCTAATAGGTTATCTAGCGACATGGACCTCATAACTCATGTTATCTCTATTATCTGCATATCATCTAAAAAATATGTTTCTGCCAATAATTTTAGGGTTACTTTGTTATTTTGAGGTTATAAAAAATAATTTAACTTCCCCTTACCCTCTTGTTTGACAAAATCAAACACTGTCCATGAGTATAGCAACCAACATCCGGCATTAACGTCCCATGTAACTTCATTTTGGACAAAAAACTTACAATATGGACACAAGGCAACCAGAAAAGTATGGTTTTGTAGAATGGTGGGGACATCCAGGTGTTTCTTTCCATCCCACCGACTAAAAGCATTAAGTAAAATAACATTTTTGTAAGGTATTGATAGAGAATTTCACACATTTTATCACACCTTCCTTTATTTAAGGCACTAAACTTCCTTCAGTTATTGAAAATGTCATCTGAATGAATTCCTCAGGCCACAATCTTTCGCTGAAGTGTAGTTATCTTTCTTTGTACTACGTTTATTTTAAGGTTAAGCCAGTTTATCTATATTGGTCAGAACTCTAACATGACGGCCAATATGGCGTTGATTGAATCCCATTATACAACATCGCTTTGGGAACATCAAATTCCTTTGACTGGACATTTTAACAACTACAAAAAATTAAGTTAAAAATGAATTAAGGGTGTATGGAAAGTTACCTTACATCCTTGGTCTTTTAGCTGGTCTTAAGTCTTTTAAATTTCACCCCACTGCTGCCCGCTTCCAGGGACCAATTTGTTTCAGTGGCCATGGCACATCAAGTTCTATTGGTGTCAAGAGAATGCACACCTCCCCAAGGGAAATTCTATTGGAACATGATATCCTAGCATGAAAATCACTACAAATTCCTCAGAGAGATTTAGATAGCAGTGGAAGCAGATCGAACTCTTCCACGTAATTGTTCTAGAGGTAAAAGAAGTCATTAGGGCTGTATGAGAGGGAACATATGCAAGACAAGAGGGAACATATGCAAGACAAGAGCTTTACGGTCTACTCAGGCAACTCTAACGTCACAGCGTACATCAACATAGTGAACAGACAGCCCAGGGCTCATTCCCTCAGCTTTTCAGCATGACACAGTGAAAAAGGAAACCAAGGTGGGAGGAAGGGAACACGTTCACAGCCATGTTGTCTAGAGGTTCTGCAAATGAAGGAAAAGGAAAACTAGCATACATACAGACCAGTGGCTATTGAATGAGCTGGATAAAACGGCTCAGCCTGAACCTCCAAGTAATGTTGCAGTTCTAGCATTATCCCTTCAATGAAACAGAATGAATGTTAATGCTCAGGATCAAACAATTCAGAACAATAGTACTGCTGGTGGCCCCCATTAGGCCCCAGGGGCGGTCATGGTTCCCATCATCAACCTGTTGGTAGACGTACCGGTGCACTGCCACCTATCCATTATCTTGTGTCAAAGGAGGGAGACAGAGTACTTGCTCCACCCTCAGAATCAGGGACTGTGCTACTATCTGGAGGCTGTCAGAGATTTCCCCAAGGTAGTGAAGAGACCTCCCACCATCCGCACAGATGACTCTTAACTTGCCAAGTTTGCAGCATGGAAGGTATACAGGTAATGTGAGACATTCCCAGGTATGGACCGTACAGTGTATTGAAACGTATCAAAATAAATTTCTGTGGTTACTATGTTGCACATAATCTTTCATAATATATCTGTGTAGTGAACAAAGTTCTGTCTAGTGTCTTGTCTAAGTTACTGCTGATCCATTTGAGAGATTAGTACGATAAATCTAGTGAACAAATGCACTACCTTGAAATCAAATCTAAATATTTTGAGGATTAAAGTGTACTTATCAGACTTTAACTATACCAACATGTGACTTCATACACTAGAACTGACTTTCAACACTATTCTACTGAAACTTGTAAGTCATTGTGGAAAGGGCCTTCAAGTATAATACTTGTTCATTACTATAGTACTTGTTCTATATTGCTATGAAACAATATCTGAAATTTTAGTTCATTTTAACTCTTAAATTTGTTTTGAGCATTTTGTTGCATTTTTGGAAAATCATCCTGTTGTGCACTATGAACTGTTGAGCACCTGATTCAATATCTCCATGAGCAAGTCTTCAACAATATTTATCTCATGAAATCCTATGGAGATTTTGAGGAGTGGCCCACAGTCTTTAATTAAGTTAAGCAGTGTGCATTTTTCTAGCTGCACGTGTTTCAAACAAGAATGTTCCATTTTTTTTGTTTTCTGTGCAATGTCAAGTTTAAAGAGTTCAACACCATATAGGGGCCGCCCTCTACCATATCCCTTATCCTCAGGCATTTTGCACTCTCAGTGTTGAACCTTGTTTCCCACATTTTTGCCCTGACAATTCTGGATCCATCCAGTGCTGTACAACATTTTTCAAATGAGACAACATGATTAAGCCAAGAAATCACATGTTCCTAAAAATGTGAAGAAATCGTGGCATGTTACGCACCACTTCAATAATGTAGTATGCAATGCAGATACATGATCAAACAGCTCATGTTTTGCTGTGATTTCTCTTGCATACAGTCCACTCAATACAGAAGCCCCATTGACATACTGTGTAGGCCTTTATTATTGAAAAAAATCCCAAAGAATTTCCCCAGAATTGTAAACCAATTAAAAACAATGATACCTCAAGTTTTGATTCCTTGCCGAAGGCCGAAGGAATCTATGCGATGGTGATGTTGTGTGTGTGTGTGTGTATGTGTGACGGATTGCTTGTAAACACAACATCTCCAGAAAGGTAACTCCGAATGATCTCATACTTGGCAGGTGGATGCCCCATCTTAAGTAGATGATTCCTACTGTTTTTGGCGGAGTTTAAAGGTCAAGAGAGGTCAAAAGTTCAAACATTGTAAACACGATATCTCAAGAAGGATAAATTTGAAGAATTTCATACTTAACACGTAGATTGCCCATATTCAGTAGATTTCTATTGATTATGGTGGAGGTCAAAGATCATTTGGGGTCACCAAAGATCAAAGGTCAAAACCTAGTAAACACAATATCTCAAGAAGGGTAACTCCAAGGGATCTCATATACTTGATATGAAGATTCTCCATTTTGGATAGATAATCCTATCGTTGTTAATGAAGGTCAAAGATCATTTGGGGTGACCAAAGTCAAAACGCCAAAACCCTGTAAACACTTTATCTCAAGAAGGGTAACTGAGGAATCTCATACTTAGCATGTGGATTGCCCATATTGAGTAGGTGATCCCTACGATTTTCGGCAGAGGTCAAAGGTCATTTGGGGTCACCAGAGGTCAAAAGTTCCACATGCTAAGTATGGAATCCCTCACAGTTACCCTTCTTGAGATAAAGTTTACAAGATTTTGATCTTTTGACCTCTAGTGACCCCAAATGATCTTTTACCTCCACCAAAACAATAGAAATCATCTACTCCATATGAGCAATCCACATGCTAAGTATGGCATCCCTCACAGTTACCCTTCTTGAGATTTTGTGTTTACAAAGTTTCGACTTTTGACCTCTGGTGATCCCAAATGACCTTTGACCTCCATCAAAAACAATAGGGATCATGTACTGCATGTAAGAGGGGGTCACCAAAAGTCAAAAAACCTTGTATACATGATATCTCAAGATTACAGAGCATGGTGGCCTATTAATTAAGGTGTTGGACTTGTGATCCCTCTCCTTAGTAGATGATCCCTATTGTTTTTGGTTGAGGTCAAAGGATATTTCAGGTTACTGTAGGTCAAAAGGACAAAACCATGGCCGCATAGGGTTGGTGATCTCTATTATTTTAAGCGTATTTGAAAGGTCATTTTGGGTTACAAGATTTCAGATTTTTGACCTTATTAACATGATATCTCAAGAAGGACAACTGTGAGGGATCTCATGCTTGTCATGTGGGTGATTCATGTTTGTTGCAATATATCCCAGGTAAGGAATCATTAAGCTTTTTGACTCTCTGGTTTCTATATGAGCCAGTTGCCATAAAACGTTACTGCTCATATTTTAACTACTTAAACTAATGTGCCCCCACTTGTTCCTGGCCCATGTAGTGGTTATTTTATGCTCAAGTTGATAATGCTTTTGCTAGAATAGTTTTTAAATACTCCACTCTGTATAAGTATTTGTCTCCCCCTCAAGTACTAAGAATCCTGATAATAAGAGTTTTGCTGCCATACTTAACGCCTACTCCCCTCCCTAGAAATCTGTGTTCTGAATCCATTTTAAAATGTACAGTACAATGGAATTTAATGACCCATCTTTGAACCCAACAAGAAGTTAACAATCAGAGGATTTTACAGTAAGTTCAGTATCAGTATCAATTGCAGTCAAAGTTTTCTCCTATCATGTATAAACATTTAAAATTTTAGGTTTTCATCATATTGCAAAAGAATGCAACTATGCACTGAGATTTTGATGATGTCATTGCACTAGATTAATTTTTTGTCAGTAGAGATAGCTCTCAAAGTAGAGTCCTTGCTGTGCCACTATTCCACCAAAATTAAAGGTCTTCCACTTTTCCCATCATTTCTAAAAGCATACAAAATGCATTCATTCTACTTTTTTGAGAAGCTCTCCCAGAATATACTTTGGGAATGTGAAAAGGAAATATAAATCAAAAATTCAAAGGGCTTAGTGATTTCTTGCTCTGAAAAAATATTGTTAAGTAGTTTTCCACTTTCCAGAGATTAAAATTAACACAATTTGAACATCAAGTACTCCCTAAGAAAAACCTGCCTCGCTGAAAAAAGAGTAACAACCCTGAATTGATACAAGACTCAATGAGAAGCCATCACAGAGCCTTACAATAGTGAGAGCGATAACTGAGTTAAATAGCTTCAACAAAGTTGAACAGCTTCCACAACACGAAGTTAAGTCAGCAATTTCACTGATATGCAAAAGGGTGCTTCAGAACAGGACTGGTGACCCACATGACCTTTGGACCAATGTAGCAAAAGCTACATCGTTCTTTTATTCAATTTGGGGGCACCCTTATGCTAAGGATGAGCTGTACATTGTTATCCCTCTCAAAATATCATGTTTGTTTCCAGTTTACAACATTTTAACTACTTGATCTTCAATGACCAGATAATCTTTGACCTCTATCAAATACCATAAGGTTAGTTCATCTACTGACAATAATGCATCCACATGATAAGAAAATTAAGTATGGTTCCAACCTTGAGAAACAAAATACAGGGCTTTCAGTCTTTGACTTCTGGTGGCCTCTGACCTTCCACAACAAAAGAATCCTTCTTCTCAATATGGCACACCTATATCAAATATGGAAGATATCCATCATTCACATCTTGAGCCATATTTAGCGTTTACAAGCTATCGTAACCTCTGGTGACCTTTAGCCTTTTACATGTACAAAAGGGTTTATCTTCTGAAGTTATAATACATCCACATGCTAAGTATGAAAATTATCCATGCTTCCCACATTTTGATATCCTATTGAATGACCTTTGAATCCTACCATAAACAATAGAATTCATCAACTTAACATTGAGTATCAACATGTCAAGACTGAAATCCATGGACGTGGATCCATTTCCAAAAGTGGGGGACTTTTCACCATTTGCGAATCGCTGTCCTGGGGGAGAGGTCTAAGGGGAGGGGTGTCCCCCTCCCCTTTGGAAAATTTTTGCTCACGTAAGATGGACTAGATGCTAGATGCAAAATGGTGCTAAATTTGAATTGAATATATCACCAAGAGTTTCTACTTTTTAAGGAAGTTTTTTTTTTCATTTTGTTTACTTAAGTGAATTCTTAACTCAGCCCTTGGGATAAGTCAGAAGTACACTTCGTGAAGTGAGTGAACAGTAAATTGTTAAACTTGTTACCATTTACGAATCGCTGTCCTGGGAAGGGTCTAAGGGGAGGCCCCTTTGAAGAAAAAATAAAAATTAGAAGGTATCTATATGGCAAATGGTGCCATATTTGGGAGAAATTTAGCTTTTAATATGTAGTGCCAATTCGTAATCACAGTCTAGTTTTCATCATTTTTTGAAAAAGTGGGGGGGGGGGCTTTTTGGCGATGTCCCCCTTCCAAAAAAGTGAGGGGGACGCGTCTCCCCGTCCCTCGTCCCCCATGATCCCCCATGCTTAAATCCCAATGCTTAACTACCTTGAGATAGTTTTCAAGATTTTTACCTTTTTACCTCTCTTGACTCCAGATGACCTTTGACCTTCATTTAATGACAGGGATCCTCGACTGAATATGGGTCATCCACATACAATATGGGATCCTCAAGGTTACGCCTTTTGGGATATCATGTTTACAAGTTTTTGAACATTTGACGTCTTGACCCCAAATGAACTTTGGTCTTGACCAAAATGGGATCATCTACTTAACATGGGCCATCTAAATGCCAATTAGGAGATCCATCAAGCTAACCCTTCTCGAGATATCATATTTATAAGGCTTCACCCATTTAACCTTTCGTGACCCCACATGACGTTTCACCTCCACCAAAACTGATAATAAAATTACCTACCAACTATTGGTCATCCACATGCAAAGTATAAGATCCAGCTGACAAAAATTACTATCACCAACTATGGGCCATCCTCATCACAAGTATGAGACCCTTACAGCTACCTTTCTTGAGATAGTCATGTTCACAAGGTTGTGACCATTTGGCCTGAATTTACCTTTCACCTCCACCAAAAATGACAATGAATACACTTATTTAGGCCATCCACAATCCAAGTATAAGATTCCTCAGCTACTGTTCTTGAGATATCGTGTTTGTAAAATTTTAACCTTTTGATCTCCCATTACTTCAAATGACCTTCAAACTTCATCAAAAACAGCAAGGAACATCTACTTAATATGAAGTAACCCCTTCCTCCCCAAGATATCGTGTTTATGAGCAGTTTTCAAGATTTTTAAACTTTTTTGAACTGTGTTGACTCCAAACGATCTTTGACCTTCTCTAAAAATGGTAGGAAACGCTTCCTAATTACGGGCCATCCACATCTTAGGTATGAGATCCCTCATGCTTACCATTCTTGACATATGGTGTATAACATGTTTTGATCTTTTGACTTTTTGTGACCCCAAACGATTTTAACCTTTGTCTAAAACAAACGGGATCATCTACTTATCATTAGCCATCTTTATGCCAAGTATGAGATCCCCCACAGTGACACCTGTCACTGAGATATCCTGTTCACAAGCAAACGTCACATGCATACATGCATACTGGTGGTTGCACCTGGTACCCGGGTACGTGACTGACGATATTACTACCAGGGTTGGAAATTACTACCGGGGTAGCGTTTTTCTATGGTTTGCTTTTGATCTTGGCACGGTTATTACATCTTACAAAATATTTTTTCCTTCATCTCATTCAGGATAAAGTTGAAATGAAGTTTTTAGTAAATTTTGTCAAACATTGTGATGTATAGTTTTTATTAGATCGATCCGATCAAAGAAGAGAAGAGGGGCCAATGGGTCGAGTCACGAATTGTATGTGCACACAATGCACTGAAGTCAGATGTTGTAGCGTTACGGTCGGGTACCCGACGGGTAATACCTTTCGGTTAGCCGGGTAGGAATTTCCTATCTGGTGCAAACACTAATGCATACACACAGGTACCAGGCTTTTCAGACCCTAAACCTACAAATATGGATTTTTCAAAGATCCAGAATGAACAAAAATGGGTTTTTAAAGGTTCGGATATGATCAATATAGACTTTAAAAGGCTTTTACTAGCAGGGCAGGATTTATCTTCTGGATAGCCATAACCTTAGATATGAGGTTTCCTTTTCATGCAAGGTTGTAAGGACTTTATCAGGGGGTGTAGTACTATTACTGCATGTCACAATATCATCATTGCTTGTTACATTAATTAGAAGAGAGTATTAAATGTTACCAGAGAGTTGCCATGACAACTCTTTGATGTTAATATGTAAGATCCTCTTTAATGATTTCATCATTGTCTTTGTTTTAAAGAGAAACTTAAAGGTTACATTTTGATATTAATGCCCTTGATATGTAGGTGTAGGTGAAAGATTCCAGGATACGGAGAACGGGGGCTCACTTTATTATAAGTGTGAAGCTCTTACAAAAGAGCGAGGTGTACCTACTGCAAGGGAAGGGGGTCTGGGGGACTCCCTCTAGACAATGTGACATGAAAAAAGCCCCATAATTTCCTTGGCTTTTGAGCTCTTACATCACAAAGAGGACAATGACATTTAAACATTTTCATCATTAATAACAGCCACATGTACACTAACAATGATAACTTTTTAAAGCAGCTCTAGCATCCTTTAAAACATCTCATTTATCTGCAGAATTTATCAGACCAATCAGAGTAGTTTTTATTTGAAGGTTTATTTTAAATTTTATGTCAATAAAAATTTAGATACCCAGCAATTTCTTAACTTGTTTTAGAGTAATTAAACTCAGTACAGGCTATACACTTGTGTGAGAAGTTCCTCAGACATGTATTATTACATCAGAGTTTTGGTGTTTCTAGATTAGTTGCCACATAGGGCAGGTCCTTACTTTGTCATCTATTGCAGGAAATGCTGTCCCATGAAAAGGTTTCTAGGGAGGTTCTCTCCCCTTTAAGGAAGTTTTGATAATATTAGGCGGCTAATATGCAAAAAGTGTGATCTTTGAAAGATTTTGAAGTTTTACCCATTTATAGTATAAGCGTTGTAGTTTTTGACTGGTTTTGAAGGCTACGGGGGTAGCTCACTCATTTTAGAGAGGTCCCTCTGCTTTGAGAATTTTTATTTTTCACGTGAAGTGGTTTAAATGTAAAAAGGTGTGCCATCTATACGGAACCTTTGAACTCAAGATTTTTCTGGCAATTCTCATAATTTAATAAATATTTCTTTATTTTGAACTGTGACATGGCATGCCCCCTTGAATATGATACTGTATGCTATAAAGAACACCCTGTAAACCCCATGTTAGTATTCCGGTGAATTGGAGGATGGACTAGAAGTAAACATGGTTGACAGAATTTTATTCTCTGTGGTGGTAAAATTCATCCTTTACAAAGACCAAACTTCTGGCAATGTAAGCAAAGATTAGAGGTCATAAAGTTATGACATGTGCGATCTATGCAAAAGCGATGCTCAGTTTTATGACAAATTTGGGGGTTGCCCCTAAGGTTAATATTGGGTGACCCCTAATTTACAGGTTGCCTTGATTGGTGGTAAATGTAGCCCTGTGTACTGGTAGTGAAATTAACTTTCAAAGCTATGTACGATCACTTCGAAAAGAACTACTAAAATTGCCAAATGTGACTTAAAACAAGTACAAGGCCCTGTTACATAGAAAGCTAAGATTGATCTTAAGATTTATTTCAATAGGACTATTACATGGCAGATCGAACTTAAGACCGATCGTAACTCTGTATGAAATGGCCCAGTACTCATTATTGATATCTACTTAAGTTCTCTACTGGTAATGAATGTTATGATAATGTGGGCTTCCTTTGAGCAGTTTATGAGAGGAATTCAGAGAGGTAACAGAGAGCACTAATTAACAATCCTGCAAATATGGGTTTTTATGGGTAATATTGGTTATTTTTCATAAATATGGGCCAAAAATGCAAATATGGGCTTTTACTGGATTTAAGGGTTCACTGAGAGGTCTGATATACGCACGACGTCATAACCATTCCATAGATTTCGTTTGCCTCTGGCAAGGAATGAAAAGCATTAGGGTTCATTATCTGACAATGACGCATCCACACGCCAAGTATGAAATATATCCATGCTTCCTATCCTAAGATCATATGTTTACGAAATTTTATTTTATAACCTCTGGCGACCACATGACCTCTAACATCCCCCCAAAATAAAAGGTTTTTTTCTCCAATATAATAAATCCATACAACCAAGAATGGAAAGTATCCATCATACCTATCCTGAGATAGACAAGTTGACAAGCCAAGCGTCACAAACACACAACCCATCATGATTGCATAGATTCCTTTTACCTTTGGCAAAGAATACTAGAGCAGCAATGCTGTTGTGGCTCACACAGTTCTGTCATATACCCAAAGGCAATCATGTATACATTGGCTATTAACTCACATTTTTTTCTCTTACTGTAGTCTGTGTTTGACCATTTACACCTTGAATTGCCACCAAAATGTGAGAAATTTAAAAAGATTTAGGAAAATGTATGTGCATGTAAAAGCAGATCTTCAGGACTAGACCTTCTCTGAATCTTAATCTTATTGTATTACTCACAGATTCTTGAAACAATAAATGTTGTGGAACCCATATTGCCTAGGGAAAGCAGTTTAAAGGGTCCAAAATGTTGGTACTGGGGACCCTTTAGATTGCCCGAAGAGTGTGTCTTTGGGGTCCAATGGCAATTTTAAAGGGTTCAACCCAATTTTCGAATTTACACATGACAAATACATACTACACAAAGTAAGCAATGAACCCAAACAGTACCCATCCACGATGGGAAAAATAACAATGGAAATCGAGAAATTTACTATATGCGCTTCCCCAGTGATTAACTACGGTATATTGTTAAACTGACTCAACGCTGACATTCCCGCGGAATGATTCTAGCGCGTCCAAGATTTTCTCGTTGGACCCGAATACGAAGCTAATAAATTTATTCACGCGTCCAGCCGTGAAAGAATGGGGTCTATGGCGCGCATACGCACAAGATAGCGAACCCTGATACTGCCACTATACAATGCGACTATTTTGGTCACATTGGCATCTGTTATCTCGTCCCAGCGTTCACTGTTTGATGGCGAGTGATATTTTGCACTGAACTTTAATCTCCCTAAAATTTTTTTAAGAAACATTATTTTTATTAGAATTGATTATTGAGCCATTTGCCATTAGGTTCACAACTTATGCATACATTTCCTCACAAGATACACACAGTTCATTACCAACCGAAAGGGAAACTTTTCGTATGCAGAGGATCGAATGAATGCCCACAGTATACAAAACTCACAACAGGTTATCCGGCTCTAATACTCCCTTTCCAACTCTTTAGTGTAGGTTCCAAATTCATTTAAGGTACTAGTGTATTCCGCAGTCTTTAGGTACTTGCCAGGGGTCTACCTGGGTGGAGGGTAATTGCTCTGCACCACTGAAGGACAGACAAACAAAACAAGAACTTCCTGAATCAGACAACCGTGGTGTGCCTGTAAATCATCGATATCCACCTTTAGTATTCCTGCACACAGTGGTGCCCACCTTCTCCCAAAAAAGAAAGAGACCAGAAAGCCAAATGGCTTAGTGATTCCTTGCCGATGAAATGTAAGTCTATTACTGTGAGTGTTCGAATTAAAAAAAAAATTACAGGCACCTGTGCATGTGACTTAAAAACTTAACCTGCACAAAGAAATTCTACCTTTTGATCTCCGATGACCCCAAATAACCTTTGACCTCTACCAAAAATGATGAGCACCATTACTCAATACGGGCCCTCCACATACTAAGCATGAGATTCATCAAAGTTGTCCTGCTTGAGATAAAGTGTTTACAAGCTTTCAGCCCTTTTGACCCCCGGTGATCCCAAATGACCTTTGACCTCTACCAAAAACAATAGAGTTCTAATTCTTACCATAACGCATTCATAAACTAAGTATGAAATCTATCCAAGCTTCCTTCCTTGAGACATCGTGTTAAACAAGGTTTTCAGATTTTGACCCCCGGTGACCTCTGACCTCCACCAAAAAGCAGGGTTCATCTTCTCACCATAAAGCATCAACATACCAGTTATGTAATATCCCCAAGCTTCCTACTTTGAGATATCGAGTAACCAAGGTTTTCGGATTTTGACCAGGGTGAACCCAGATGAACTCTGACCTCTACCAAAAACAATAGGGTTCTTCTTCAGACCATAACACATCCACATACCAAGTATGAAATCTATCCAGGCTTCCTTCCTTGAGACATCGTGTAACCAAGGTTTTCAGATTTTGACCCCGGCGACCCCAGTTGAACTTTGACCTCCACCAAAACAATAGGGAACATCTACATGGGGCAAGTATGAGATCCCTCGGGGTTACCATCTTGAAATATCGTGTAAAGAAGCAAAGCATCACACACAAACATTACATCACTATCGCAAAGATTTCATGCCTGCTTTCGGCAAGGAATAAAAAAATTAGCAACCTGAAAACTTCCAACTGTTTCTAAAAAGAATTTTATCCAAGGAACCCTTGAAAGAAGATCATAGACCTACACAGTATTCCTGATATGTTTACAGTACTGTTTACAATACTCTTATTCATTTGTTACTGCGAGATTCACTAGAACGTACATGTCAGTCTCCCACAGCTCATTCTCTTTGTAAATTTGTTTTTTATTCTTTAGCTTTTACAAGTTTTGATGAAAAATTGAAAGTATTTTCTTCAAAGTTTTGTACACCATAGTAGGGTGTTCATGAGCAAGAGAGAGAGAAAGATCAAACTGATTTCATTGTCTACCATGAATAGTTTACGAAAATGTTCTTTGCATAATAACCTTATAGGGAAGAAGAATGCTGAAGTATAATCAAGCACGATATCAAGCCAAAAATCCTGACACTAACATGGTATTTTACAGGGTTGGAGTACTCGAGTCCGGACTCGGACTCAAGTCCGGACTCGAGTCCAATTTTTTGTGGACTCGGACTTGAC
>WURT03068279.1:0-13565 GCA_009936505.3 Holothuria glaberrima
TGGTGGTGGTGGTGGTGGTGGTGGTGGTGGTGGTGGTGGTGGTGGTGGTGGTGGTGGTGGTGGTGGTGGTGGTGGTAGTGGTGGTGGTAGTGGTGGTGGTAGTGGTGGTGGTAGTGGTGGTGGTAGTGGTGGTGGTAGTGGTGGTGGTGGTAGTGGTGGTGGTAGTGGTGGTGGCGGTAGTGGTGGTGGTAGTGGTGGTGGTGGTGGTAGTGGTGGTAGTGGTGGTGGTGGCGGTGGTAGTGGTGGTGGTGGTGGTGGTAGTGGTGGTGGTAGTGGTGGTGGTAGTAGTGGTGGTGGTAGTGGTGGTGGTAGTGGCAGTAGCAGTTCCAGTAGTAGCAGCCGTATCAGTAATAGTTTATTGACCGAACAAGTTCAGTCCAGAAATACAAACTTTCCAAAATAACAGTTACATAATAACAGTAGTGCAAAAGTACAAGTTACGAAAGAAGCTTCATAATACAAAAATAAATTTTGCATGGCATATGCTGCATCCATAACAGTTAGAATATCATCAAAATCACATGTGGCTGGGTATAATGCTTACTTCATTTTGTATGATCCCCACTTCCTAGGAATTTCATCGAGTTTAATGGACTACAATATGATTGGTACAATGTACGCTGTATATGAGATTATTTTCCCAGAGTTTGTCTCGATAAGCCATCGGGTTAAATAATAAAAAGTAAAAAACGAGTATCTAAACTATTAGATTTTTGGATCATCCAAGGAAACCTTTCAAAGCAGCCTGCTTGGCGGGTTACCCTCAACCTCCGCCACACTCTGGCTGTAATCTATTATATTGAGAAACGGAGAAACGGAGATCCCCTCACAGGAGGTCAACAATTTACCCTTTTTGTTTACTTCTTTTTTTGTTTGTTTGTATGTTAGGTTTTGTTTTGGTAAAGCCTCTAGAACTGTTTCTCAAAATATTTCCAAACATTTAACGGATTTGTGGTGAAAGTGGGTCAGCATATGACGTGCTTGCTGTAGGGGTGGATCATCTGTTATTGCGCTCTTACTATTGAGTGGACTCACCTTGTGGACAGAGGAATCGTAATTTATAATCTTCACAGTTCTTGAGGACCGTATCGATACGCCAACCGATTGTAATGTAGGATTCGTTGACTTGTATCGTTTGTATCTTGGTGACCGAAACGTTGTGACACTGCATCGACAGAATATCGTCTGTCCCGTTCATATTCGTCGAGTTCGACCCCTGACTGGAAACGTTTGTGACCATCTCAGTGATGAAGTGGTAGCCTGCTGTAGTCGGTTCGACTGTCGTCGGCCTCTTTGTAGTCGATTCAGTAGAAGTAGTAGTAGTCATATTTGTTCCTTGGTCAGTGTAATTTACTGACAAAGGAGAGGGTGTCGTTGTGGTATTTTCAATGCTAAAAGAGCAGTTTAACTCCGTGACATTGACTTCTGTGTCAATATCAACAATACGGTAGTTGATGACGTCAAATGTAACATTAACGGTGTAGGCCTGCATTGCAGCAGTGCAGTTAAAGCCATGATCTACTGAACAAGGCGTTTCAAATACATCTCCTATTTCTTCGTTGGTTTGACCTGTCGCGAACTCCCTACACTGTACATCTCTGGGATAGTCACATATCCAAGGCGCGTTGGCGTGGATTTCCGCCGGGTCTTCGTAGTCGCCGCCATCTTGAAATGGAAAGTGATTGTTATACCATGTGGTCCAGTGTGCAATTTCTATGGAAACCAAGGAACAACAAAATGATCTACTTTAGTATGGCTTACGTAAAGTATTTTGGAATAGAAGGGTTAACAATCTCAAATTTTTGGGCCAGCTTAAAATCGAATTTACTAGGAAAAAGCAAGAGTAGGACAATTGCAGGTTATTAAAATGATGGACACTTCTCATTGCCCTTAGATTGCAGTGGCAATCACCCCTCTTATTGCGCAAGGGATCGACCTACTGAGCACTCAGTGGCATACTCTACTGGTTGGTTTCAAACTTCAACATCATTTAAGGTTGAAATCGATTGTGAAAAGGGGCCCAACATCCCTAATCCCCGCCTGAACCGACGGGTTGCCGAAAGGATGCCGGACTCGAATATCTGGGCGCGCCAAAATTTGAGGGTTACGTTGAAGAAAATTTTGAATATCTATGGTTCCTATTAAGGAAAGGTAAAAAATTCGGGTTTCTACGGAAGAATCTACCCCCTCCTCATCCCAGACAATTCCATTTCTCCCAACTTAGTTACTCCCCACCCTCCAAAAACTTTCTTGAGCCTCCTTATGGGGACGCAAACCGAGTTTATTACTTCTGGTGATAGTATCCTGGTGGGCATACAAGGCCATAATATGTAATCAGAACACTTTATGCATGCTTGTAATGTAATCTGCTCTTCATCTTTTGACTTTAATGTCAATCAAAGAACATTCACAAATTGAGAATTTTGCTTTCTTCCAACAAAAATGTGCTTGTAGTGATGAGTCACTGTCTTTATGAGCAAAAACCAAGATGCCGGACGACTGGTTGCGTGGGGGACGTCCAAACATCCCTGAACTCCCACTGATACACTTTACGTTTTCTTACAGAATATGTTTACGATGATTTGTCTGAATTAAGAATCCCCCAAATGGTAAGAAAAAAGGATAGAACTTATCATCGATTCAAATTTGTTTCTCCATAATCACGCCCACACAGAAGAACAATACCCTAATTGTGAAACGGGTGTTAAAGCCAGGGGCGTATATACATGAATTCGCAGGGGGGGGGGTGTCAACTATTTTGGGACCAACTACATTTCTTGGAGACCGACTCCCATTGACATAGTTGTACGATCCGAATTTTCAAAGATTTTTTTTCTTTTTTGCACTTCAAATGTTTTTCATGTCTGGTCTACTGTTACAAAGGCATACTGAACTGGATTTGAGACCGACTTTTCATCTTCACACGCCTTTCGGGGTTATTTCTGTTAAAAAATCGCCTAAATTCATACCAGGGCTACCTTTAACAGGAAGTAAAATTTTATTTTCGATCGATTTTCCATATGGGAAGCACAATGGTCCGGCACGGGGAGGTACGGCCCCCGTGCATCGCCTGGCTACGGGTCGGGATACCACTATAATGTGCAACAAGAACCCTACCACGTTTTGTGTCAAATGTTTCAAATTTAAGTTATATTTATTGCAAGCACCCTTCCGAACAGAAAAGCTGCATTTTAAAGGCAAACCAAGAATTTATCCTGCACTTATTTTATACTTCAGTAACAAAAATCTTGCCAAACGGTTGTAAAAGAACCATTCACAATTCAGGATACCAGGAGGGGTTGCATGTGCCCTTTTGATATCATGAACAAATCAAAATAAAGGAGAGTAACAATGGTTACCCATCCATATTTATAACTACCAATACACCCTTTCCTTTGTTCTTCCCGTTTTCAAAAGTTTTAACAGCAGGATTCCATGAACTGAAGAAAACCTCAAATCTATGATAAATTATGCTTTCCTGGGGTACACCAGTCTTCTTCTATGCGTAAACAGGGACTTCTGACCCTAAAGGGGGTGGGGATTAAAGCCTCTCAGTAATTTTCCATTCAATTTTTAAAACGTTCACAGTTACATTTGAAAATGTCAAAAATCAGGATTTAATGGTTTTACCCCTGGTCTTAGAACCCCCCCCCCCCAGATATCACAAGAGCACCTCTCATCACAAATTTTTCGAACTATTGTGAAGTATCAATTGGAAAATAGTTTTCATCAATTACTCAGTATCAGCATTTTGATATGACGAGTAAAGGAGACTCATTTTCACTTTTTGCAGGGTCACACTGTTTTTCACTTCAAACGTCAAAGAGGAAGATGTCACTTTTCATTCCTTTAGATGTCTGTGCATTAGGGTTAGCTGGCCATTTTGGACGTATTTGCAAATTTAGTCAGGGTACATTTCAGAATTTTTATTTCTATGATACCAGGTAGACAGTGGGGAGGGGGCACCCCTTCAGCCCCTTGTTGCCGCTATCGCCTGAACTACAGAGGTCCCTATAGCTATCTACAGTTCTCTGGTTTAATGTCAATAATACTTTTTTCTTACCGATTGGGTTTATTTGGTAAACAGATATAGTTGAGTCCCCTCCACAAACTAAACCATCCCCACCAGGACAGGGGACGTTGCATCCAGAACTCGAGCGATTAAGATGTTGAAAAGTAGTATGACATAGGCAGTAGCTTCCATTGTACAGAAACGCATAGAGGTAGCCGCGTACTTCACACTCACGAACACACCCTGCTACCGTCAGGGTGAGGTGGGGAGAACCTGTCGGAGGTTCAACGGTAGTTTGACTTTCAGTAGTAACATCTGTGGTAAAATGGGTGGTAAAAAGTGTAGAAGGGACATCTGTAGTGACAGAGGTGCTACGTGGATCTGTGTACCCTACAGTTCCATTCAACTGGGTGGTGTTCTCACTTTCTGATAAGTTCGTAGCGGAAGTGACTGATTGAGCTACTTTCGTCGTATCAGAGGTAGCCATGCCGTCGGTTGTCTCGTAGGTTGTCGAATCCCCAGTCGTTTTCATCGTGGTAGGCGGCTGGGTAGATGCACCCATTGTTGTATGTGCAGCGGTAGAGTGGATTACGTAATATTCCTCTTCCGGTGCAATGATAACCAAAGCGTCGGAGAGTTTGCCGGTAAAACAACCTTGGTAAAAGGTTTCTGCAAAATGTAAAAATACAAAACGGACATTCGACAGGCAGGTGAAGCGTGGGAGTATACATTACCTCGGGGGTACTACCTCCACGAATAAAGGAGGGATAGAACCGACGGATACGCTAGTACTGTGTGTGTAGGTCATGTGGTGCATCCAAGGGGATTGCATGTTAGTACCAACTTAAAATCAGGTTTCTACATGGGGATGGGAAAGACAGTCATGAAAAAATTAGTTTGTGACCAACTTCTGCATAAAAATAAAAAAGTAAAGGTTAGTTTAAAAATTACTTTTAGGTGGTCTTTGCAGACCCATTACGTCTGCTGCCGTTGTGTATATGAAGGCCATGGCAATGGTGGTGGTGGAAGTGGGGGGGGGGGTACTGATTCTTGACGTTGGATGAATAAAGTCCGAGAGCAATAAAAAAGTATCTGTACAAATCCACTAATAGAGCAAATCATTACACTGGAGCTAAAATAATAAAATTGGTTTGGCTTATCTTTATGGGGATCATGTTGGCGTAGATAACTGGACATGAGACGGCCTCATCTGTGATCTTTCTTGTCATGTAGAATAACTGCCCGAGTCGAAACATGACTTGAAACATTTGTGATATGAAATGACGAAGTCACAGCTCTCTAAATACTAGGTCAGTGGACCTCCAGTGACGGATTTCGGCAACCCCATTAACCCTGATTTGGTGACCGTTTGTCGCACACTGGAACCTCGCGTATGATAGATCCAAAATTTTATGACAAAGTTATGTTGCACAGTACGATTTCCTTCAACCTAAGGCGTTTGGGATGTCAATTGTTCTGACTAGCTCCATTCATAGGAAGGCTGAAGTCGTTTTTGTACTGGTGCTTTACATCTCATATGAAAAATATTCTGAATCCGCCACTGAATGTCTTTGACTAACTGAAGTTAACTCGGTGACCGCCATCCTCGTCAAGCGCTACAATCTTAAGGACCAGTTTAGAAGGCAAGGACGTACCTGAAGGGCCCGAGGGAGGGGGGGGGGAGGGCACTCCAACTTCGGTGGACCCAATATTTTAAAAAATGATACCAATATTTTAATTGTACTTTAAAATGCTTTGTTGTATTTTTATTTTATTGCATTTTTGTATAGCGTGGTCTACTCTGACCTGGCAGATGAGGACTTACCTGTTGAATAAACTGAGAAGTATTTGTTGTTGTCTCCACATGTTTGGTTCTCATTTCCTGGGCATGCTGTAGTGCACTGCAACTCATCAAAAGTAATCGGAACAGGACCGTGTCGATTACACCTGCACTGGTCGTTCTGGATAACTGAAGAGTCAAAAATTCATATTTGGTAATTTTAAATACTGAAAAACGACTAGAACATGACTATTAAATAAAAAAATAAAGGATATGGCGACATTTTCAGTTTCTTTTAGTTACAACAGTAAGTGTTATGAAAGTGTGATTGTCTGGTAAAGTGACCCCTTTAAACTGGTGTTAAAGTGAAAATGTCGCTTGAATCATTAAATGATGTGTTTCTTTTCTAGTTTTCTTAGTCTAAATTGAACAACTAAGAAAATTCATCTTTTCAGTGATGCTTTTGTTTTATCAGTATAACAATCAATAAATTGAGATCATGATTGGTGGATATATGTTGCTCCATTCAATTATGGAAACTTCACTGATAAAACCTATTTTTAAAAAGTCAATTTTGTGACCTCAAAATTATTAACACTGTTTTTTTTTAACCATTTACGATCAATTTTCACCCCCATAACTTCATGATTTCGTCATGTGAATGAATGACAGGTATGGGGATTGTGACAACTCTCCACTCGAAACTCCTTTTATTTCAAAGAAAACAAAGCATTGAATATCAGCGTTGGGGATGACATCATCCCCCTCTTGCATCAAGTTTATGTAAGAACTTCATCTGCTAATATCTTCATAACTACACATCAGAAAGAATGAAACCTTTATTAAAATGCGTAGATTTTGTTATTTTTTCACCTATCGAAAATAGGTGTTTTGCGTAAAGTTTTGGTTTAATAGACTGCTTAAGTGCAACTAGTGCAACCTAAAAAACAACAAGGTTCTTGCTCATCATCTTCAATTTACGTCAAGAACAGCACATGTACCACTAGCCATGTACTAGCTATGTGCCCTGATTCTGCGCAGAAAACCGTGCCACGACCTCATTCCAGCTCCATGCTCTGCCTACAGCTCATGCAGAGCCATGTATGGCTCTGAGCCCATGGGGTTGTACCCGCCCTCTGTAGGTTTGCACTGAAAGAGTTTGAAAATCCAGAACTTGTATTCGTGTACTTGTATCAGGGAGTTGATATTTGACAAATGGCAATTCCTTGCTTGCAGTCAGAAACTTTTACTAACACTACAAGTCTGGCCGACACTTCATTTGTGTCACCGGGGAATTTACTCGCTATAAGCAACATGCAGAGTGTATGGATTGGATCCATTGGTCGGTATTATAAATCAATAAGAACGGTCTGTATGACGCTACCTGCATATTTGTATCCCAACAAAGAGCACTCCTCGACACACAAATCTATGGTCATGTTTTCGCTGACCAGAACCTTTGGTATTTGTCCATTACTGTACTCGGACCGATGAAAGCAACCAGCGTATGGATAAACTGCATAATTAAGAAAACATCAAAAAAGAGGAAAAGAGGAAAGATAAATATTAAACTTTCGAAGCGTAAAATAACCTTTAAGTTAAAAACGTTAGGCCTATTAATATTTTTAATGTTTCCTGAGTGCGCAGGTCATGCACTGGATCAATGACAGGGGCGGACTGGGGAGGAAATTCCTACCGAGAAATTTGATCCACAGGGGCCCGAAGCATGTGATTAAAACAACCAACGATCGCAATTAGCATACAGAGATTGGTGATGGGGAGGGGCACTATAGAAGATGATACTTAAAACCCACCCCAGATACACCCAGAATGACGGTATACATTGTGCATACTCGCGTGGGGGTAGTGTGCACTCGGAGCGAATACTTCCTTTGTCAAATAGTGCGTGTGATGTCCTTGGAGAGGGATCTAAGGGGAAAGATGCCCCTCCCTTTTGAGAAATTTTTGTTCATTTAACATGGCTTGGACGCAAAATGGTGCTATCTTTGACAAGTTTTTTTAACTGATTACATAGGCCCTGTTGGAAAACTTTCAATTCTTACTTTTGAGTGACTATAAAGGAAAGGCCAGGTGTTGTCTTAGTGAAAGAGTAACCATTTCCCCTTGAAAAAATTCTTGTTAAAAATGTATGTACCTTTGCCAAATATGCTGTTATGCTACTCATGATAATACATTGCTCTAAGATTCCCTACTGATGTAGATTCCCTGCAAAGGTCAAAGATGTGTTTTTGTTGTTAAAGTGCTTAGGTCAGAATATTGTATTATTGCCTCAATCATGGCCGTAAGATATGGAGTCATTGTATTGTGACGAATGCGCGCAAAGCGCGCCTGAACTTTTGCGTTCAAAAGCTTTTCCATAACAAAAGTTGTTGGCAGACTTTGCACCGAGATACATCAAATTCCAAGCAAAATACATCCGCAAATTAGAGGACGAATCTTCCGTCTAGTAATTCGTATAAGCTTTTAATGTTCATAAAATATGTCTACCCCTGATTTCCACTACTTTCCATTCTTGCAATGCTCTGCTCTCCCATGATGACTTATATGCACACGAACTATCCGCGTAATTGTAAAAGCCTCACCGATGAATGATGCGAATATATTTGAGACGGTATTGATAGTAAGCACATCCATGCGGAGAGGCTGCACGCTCGCGTTGGTGAAGGATTAACGAGAATTTTGATATTTTGGAGCAGCTTGTGATAAAGATTAAAATTTATTCATCGTTCAGTCAGAAACACACCTCACCCTAATCCCTATAGACAGATAGAAATACATAGCTTAAACGCCTTTGTGGCTCATTTAAAATTTTCGGGGAAATTTTCTGAAATCAATTGCGGGGGAGGGGGCACGTTCCATGCCCCTGTGCCTGCGCCTGCGCCACTGATGGCAACTCACTGGCCTGATTATCTACTAGTTTTGATGGTTAAAAACGTTTTTAAATACTTAACGTCCACCTTTTGTCTTCATTAAAAGATTATTGGATCATTATACGTTGCCACCATTCCCAGCTGACATAAATTGTCAAACTCTGATCACTGAAGCCTTGCATGGTCTATGATCAGATGATGTTTCTTGCTGACAGTGACATCAGATCCTTCAGCAACAGGAAAGGCTCAATTTCAATTTCTTAAACCAATAAAAACGTGAATTTACACTTGAATTCTTAGTTAAATTGGAAATAATGTCTTCAACTGAAATGCCCTCAACAAGATCTTTTTCGATACTCATTACCATAAATGCTTTCAGATTTTCCTCAAAGTCTTGTCTTTATGATTTTCAGTTTGCTGAAAGCTCTTTCACAACCCACCCGAGAGAATGAGGGGTTAACAAATACTTCTAGACTTTGAAAAAGAGGTGTAGGCAGATGCACGGAGTCTGTACCTGTACAAGATCCTATAACAGCAGGTAAAGCAGTTTCTGCAAGTTTCAAGTGCTCTCTTTTAGGGAAGAGCGCGCAACTACAGAATGTCTACTATAAAGGCTTTTCTCGTACAGAATCATTCAGCTAGCGAAAAATAAACGTGTCAATGATTTTATAGTTTGCCCATGTATTTTGGCCCCAAATTGCACTTTTGGGGTGGATTACACATTCCGTTCGTCCTGAGGGCCCCGCCAAAGCGGCCCCAAAACTATTATAGGTCACCAAGGCTGTCAGTTAATCCAGCCCCTAAAATATCTGTATAGACTTATGGTATATAACGACAGGGGGCCCACCCCTCAAGGGGTGGCCACCGGGAAATTTCCCGGTATTCCAGTCCGCCCCTGATCAATGGTGATCTCAAACGAATTAAAGCGTTGGAGAAGTACTAATTTTGAAAATCTTTAGATGTCAGTGTTTTTTATCCCCAACAGTTGTTTCTCCACATCAAATGCTGAGAAAAGTTTGCTACAATGACTCTTCTCTGGTTGCCCTATAAGCTGATAAGCGTACGATCAGGACGAGTTAGGAATATGGGCAGACTCTCCCCAAATTACAAATATTTAAACAATCCCGAACTTCAAGGACTTTATACTAGTTTATATGTATCTCCTCCATTGGGATTCATGTTTTACTTGGGGCAATATTTCACTGTTTGTCGGCATCTATTTGGAACCGACCTTTATAGACCTGGTAGTTACTAGACAGACATTACATGATTAGAAATATTAGCAAATTCGTTACAAAAAATCGTCAGCCTTACTCGACAATATACTGAAATCTAATCAAATTAATTTACATGTAATTTGCTATTGAGGGCTTACAGTTATCAGTGTTGTTTCATTAATCGGGCTGAAAGGTACTCCCATCTTGTACTGAACAGTCACAAAGCTCACTTTTAGGTTTACTACTAGCCCATCCCAAAATTTAAACGAAATATACCTGTCTAGTGCACCCTTGTATAAACCCTGCATTAGAATATTCTGAATTTGTAAATATCCACACACTACGATGTAAGCTGTCTGCTATACTGAGCGGTCTAAACATGCAAGTCATCATTGACCAATCAGAGAGATTCTATTTGGGTATTGTTTGAATCTATGTTAATCAGTGCAGTCACCAGTTGTTTATAGAGATATGGGGATATTCCTAAATATATTTTAGGGCCATTTCCTTGTAAATACAGTGATGAAAATGAGTTCTTGCACTCCAAATCTAATTATATTTTAAAATTCACGTATTAATTATTTAGCCGTTACCGCCCAACTTAGAGGCAAGCTCATTCATGATTTCACGTGCACGTCTTTTTAATAATAATTAAATACGAGAGTCTAGTGAGTATTATAACTTGCAAATGACCTTAAATAAATCATTGTGCAGAAGACTGAGTACAAGCTTATTATTTTCGTGATATTCGTGCAAAAACTTGCATCATTGTAAGGAGAAAATATTGAAAATATCCGATTTAATTTCCCATTTACATCGTTGACACGTCTTCTACATTTCACAAATCGATTCATATCGTAGATTAAAACCTGTCTGAAATATTCCAAGTTCTCACCATGACAATCTTCGATCGAACACATCATCACATCTGTGTTGGGGCCAACACAATCAGCCCCTGTTGACACCCTTGGGGGATTGGTACAGTTGCGATATCGCGTTGCCTTGCACACGTCGTTACAGTCACTCCAGTTACCCCAAGGGGTAAAGCCACCGTCCACCGGAATGAGTTCTGTCAATAAAATATTTTTTTAGAAAGAAAAAGCATGAAAAATATCACAAGAATAAAGCGAAATGTAAACGAGTCTTTCATTCAAGGTCTCATTAAAATAGTCCATATGTGAAACTTCCCTTAAATATGGTGATTTTCCGAGATCTAAGTTATATTCCTGAGCAGATAGCCGGGGGTTTAAATAGTTTTTCGCCTGAAAGCTATTGAGACAGTTTGCATTCCAAAAAACAAACAACAAGGCATTGAAAATATCAACGGTTACTGTCTGCACGCCCTTCCAGAGAAATCTTAAAAATGCAATCTAGCAGGGTTAAGATAACTCAAGATTATGCATATCAGAACAATTGGAAAGATTAGCAGGGGGGGGGGGTGAATGGAGGGGTGGCAGCTGGCAATTAATATTTTTTTTATGATAATTGGAAAACATTTTTAGGGAATGATTTCCGCACAAGACTCCGCCAAACGTTGTCAAATATTTTATGCCTACGAGTGTTGCACATGCTATTTTAATTTGACATGGGGTGCTCTTTAGAGTGCAAGCATGTTTTTCTCCTCTGTGAGAGTTTTGTCAAACGATTGGGATGCTATGTGATACATCTCGAGTAACGTATTATTTAAATGTCAAAGAGTGGAATTATATCAAATGAGTGACTACAGTAACCAATTTCTGTTATCGAGTGACATTCCATTCCACTCGTTCTTGAGTGACAATTGAACCCATTTAGAGTTAATTATCACTCCGAATAGAGCCAAATTTCAGTTGATTTTCACTCGATAAAATAGTGATCAGTGTAGTCACTCGTTTGAAGTTTATTTAACCCTTTTAAATTTAGAAAGTAGAGTCCATGGGTTCGCCGCGGTTAGCCAGCACATGGTCGTGTTACATGACTGCTTGGCTGTTCGAGATTGGGGGCTGAACCTTATTCCGAATCACCGTCCTGGTTTAGGGGTCTAAGGGGAGGGTGTCCCTCTGCCGTTTGGAAAATTTTTGGATATTTGAGGATCCTTAGTTGCAATTTGGTGCATCCTTTGGACAAATTTTAAGGTAAATTACTGCAAGCTTTTGACCTTCCTTACAGAAGAGACAAATGAGGGGTTTTCGTCCTTGAATCTGGGGGGGGGGGGACGGAAGCATAGTTCCGCCCCCACATTTTTGACTGGGGGCTTTAACTCCCCTGCTTCCTACGCTTATGTTCCAAGGTGAAGAAGAAGTTAATACCATGTAACAATAGATAGCATATACGGCTGAAGTAGTGGTTTAACCTCTTTTCATGTCTACATGAAAGATTTTTCCCTTTTAAGATTATTGTCATGTTTTTTTTAATCTTCATTTTTCCCATTAGAAACATTTTACTTACTGTCACAAAATCTTCCAAAATACCCCTCGGGACATTCACAGGTGAAACCATTCGGCGCACACTCTTCAATGCAGACATTACCATCGCTGCAGTAAGATTGCTCACAGGGGTGAACTTCTCCCTGAAAGGAGGATGTAAAGAAATAATTGACGCAATAAATATCGTAGCAGTTGCAAACGAAAATACTTTTCATCAGAAGGATAATGAGGGCCTGATACTGTTCCAAATAAACAACGAAATTTCCCCTTTTGAAACAAAAATTTTATCGAAACTAGGATGTTGTCCTTTTAAATTTCGTTTTCCAACGATATCTCCATCCAGTCCCTAAGCCAGGCAAGGACCCACCACCACCACAATTGGGAAATCGATTGTCCCAAAATAACTAGTGTCAATAAATAATCCTTGTCAATGCCCACCCCTCTCCTCTTGTAGTATCGTGCGCTTTTCTCATATCAGAGTTCCTGGTTACCGGTCTGCACTCCATTCCACTACCCGAAAGCTGTCTATCTCGCTGCTTAATTTTTTTAACAATGTTGAATGTTCGGTAGCATTTCCTCATCAGAAACGATGAATCAAATTTCCAGGGACATAGAAAGAAATACCCCTGCAATCTACCTGCCCTGCTAAAATGTCGTTTGTTCCCATATTTTCCTTCCAACAAATGATTATTTCACTCACACGGTGGAAGCGGCTCACCCTCATCCTCCCACATTTTATGTTGTCTCCCGACTCTCTGGCTCAGTTGCTTAGACATAGAATCGAAGGGGTTGTTTGCAGATATTGGCGTATGGGGTATTTTCTTCAAGGCTGATAAGCCGTTTTGTTCGAGAAAAGCACAGATTAAAAGTGAAGACTGCACGATTTTTTTTTTACAAATATATGTACGAGAAAAAGGTGTTGCCCAAAATCTAGGGCGGAGGGGGCCCCTATAACCTCCAGGCTAACACGCTTTTGCTTCCCTTTGTTTGTGGAGAATGTAGAACTGTTTTAATACGCGCATTTGGTAATGCTCGTATTAAAATTTGATAGGTGAATGCAATATTCCCTTCAAGCCCCGGCTCGCACTTTCACTGCGATCAAAATTACAACAAAGCCTATACAAACAACTATTCGACAGTGTAGACCTATAGCTGTAACATAGTGGCATATAGGCTACTTATCTAAAAATAATAATAATAATAATAATAATAATAATAATAATAATAATAATAATAATAATAATAATAATAATAATAATA
>WURT03068290.1:0-13564 GCA_009936505.3 Holothuria glaberrima
CGATTTCCTCCAGATGTGACGATTTTATCCAATCAGATCACGAGAAACTGACATATGTCAATTGAAATCGCCATATGTCGATTTCAGGACTTATGATACGGTAGGCGCACCATAGATGTCAAGTGATATCGATTAACGCTGGTGTTCAGTTTGAAAAAAAAATGGTCATTAAAAAGAAAGCGGGATAAAACGCTACAGTCCATGAAAACTGCCTTCTACTAACTTTAATGAACGTTAGAGGCCTACACGACGAAATCTCTTCCTTTAAATCCCGTCCCTTTGAAGGATATATACAAGGTTTACCGTGTACAAAAGATTATGCATACGCGCCTGGGCTCGTTGCGTGGCGCACTTTTGTTTCTATAGCTGTGTAACAGGTATGTATTAACTGCAAAAGTAAAATTATTTTCTTGATGTCGCAGCAATGTCCTCACGATGAATTCACGTTTTTCTGCTTTCCTCAGAACTTTAATCCTCATAGGAGCGCTTTTTATCATATCTTGCATAGCAATTTTTGTAAAGAGCATTCCTGGTCTCCTGGTAGGTTTATCTATACAAGTAAGTACACCACTTTATTCTGTGAATAACTTAAGACAGGTACATACTTAATCGGTCCCCATTTCAACTATAAGGAGTTGCCATAAGAAAACTCCCTGTTTCAACAACGACTAATACACCACCGGCTGTACGGTGCTCTGAGCGTCCAATGTTTTCCCAAATCGCCACATTAATCACATTTAAAATTGTTCTTGAAGTCGGAGATCACTGTATCGGAGCTGAGTGGTGTTGTGACAATAGACGACTTTCAAAGATCGGACAAACCCCGTAGCTAAGGTTAGGGTACGGGGCTTGAACATTTTCGCCCCCTAGCAAATTAAAAATTATCACTGCCTTAATGCAGTTTAGTATATTTCGCCCCTAAAAACATATTTCGACCCCCTGGAAGCTATTTCACCCCTTCAGTCCCTAACATGGCTACTAGCCGCCTGAACCGGATTCTGATCCGATCCTTATGAAAAGCCAAAAGAGAATCCGTTGTTTAATTAAATGTGGGCAGTCGTAGAAAGTCACAGATGTGGATCCATGTGGACTGACGAATGTGTTGATCAACGTCGGAGTTGAGCTAGTGTGCGAAGCACGTATACGATTCGATTGAGCCAAGACACCGTATCAAGTTGACGGGTAAGCTATGCCGGGATAACACAATATGTGAGCCTGGCCTTAACACGATCTGGTACAGATTTCTTGAAAAACATGATTGGTTTACTCAACATACGTTCCTGTGTTTAATTTATCAAACGAAACTGAAGTAATCATTAATGGAAACTGGTCTCATTAAGAACTTCGAATTTCCCGATTCCCCTGAAAATTTACTATCCATGAATCTGTGAATGTGTAGCCTATATTGAAAAATTTAAGTAATCGACCATAACACATGTCGTCTAATGTTTTAAAGTCATTTAACAGTGTTTCCTAAAATATTCTCAATTGTATAAAATATTACATAATTAGGACAATTGTGTTCGAAGACAATGCTACTGCCGAATTTCTTTGAAAACCACTTACCCTAGTTGTCAATAGCTGCTATAACAAGGAGCTACACCTAGAACGCAACAATCGGCGTGACCTTTTCCAGTGTCACTTGTTTTACCGATTAATCCCCCACAACTTAACCAGACGCAGGGAAAGTAGCCTTGTTTGGCACTGTTTAATGCGTATTCACCAATTAAGGTAAAACCAATAAAATATCAATAATATTTCCTTTGTCTCCCATATATTCAGTCTTCAAAGAAGTTAGACGAATTTAAATATCAACAGATCACAGAAATAAATACGTGTGAGGTAAGACCATACCCCATTTCTGTAAACAATACACGGACTTTTTGTAGATATTTAAACTTGACATCCTACCCTAACGCTCTTTACAAAATGTTTCCACCGTATGTGCACATCTTTAGCCCAGCCAAAATAGCTGCCCCCTGATATCTTCTGTGTGAAGTTTGGACTTACCCAAGGAATACAGCCACCCACTAACCTAACAAGAAACCGAGAAATAGGCGTCCATAGCTAGGTGTAGGTGTGGAACTTTCGCCTTCAGTGGAATATACTATTGCCGATCGCTTGTATTTGCCACACGGTACTGTAGTTAGTTAGATGAAGTTTTACGGCCCAGTTTCTAACCAACTGGTTTAAGTCGAGCCGGCCACGGCCTTTTTTCCAGTTGTGGCTCACTGGCTTGTTTTCCCTACTCCATTGCTTATGCTGAGCACTAAGCACAATGGCAGTAGGTTCCACTTTTAAAGTCTTCGGTATGACCCGGCCAGGATTCTTACCCTAGACCTTCCGGCTGAAAAGTCGGATGTTCTAACCACTTGGCCATGCAGTCAGTACTGTAAACGACTAAGAAGGTTTGACCATACTGTCGGGCAGCCAGATGCATATTATATAATACAATTTATTCCCGGCAAGCGTTTAGAGTTTAGAGTTGATCTATTTTTAAAATAAATTATTCCAGATTTTATTACTGTGTAGGCCTATACCAGATTTTTTTTTCTTGGGAGTCGCAAACTCTTCAAGTCAATTTTGCCAAATGAAACAAATTTAGGGCTAATATCAGTACAAAAACTATGCTTTATGTGTCAAATATGCTATGAAAAGTTACTTAAGTTTTCTCCTCATCCATAGCTCCATTTCGCTATTTTCACTCACCGACACGATTTCCGATTTCCTCTTTCTACCCTTCACTCCTACTCAATTTTGAAACAAATATGACGCACTGGATTATTTCCTGCTATACCATTGATCCCTTACAAGAGATGGTGCCTCATTATATAAGGTGTCATATATGCTTGATCACCAAATTGTTATTTGGTCCGCCGACTGCATCAAACCAGGGAGCTGTGAGGGATGGAGAAACATAGACCAAATCTGTCAGACAATATGTACTTGAGAGTGATTTAATCCTTTTCAGGTACCAAAATTTGATTGACACTTCTCTTTGTTCTTATTGTTTAACCACTGTTGACTTTCCTACCACTGTTGACTTTCCTTCTTAATGACGATTCCCTCCTTTCAAAACCTAGTAATCCTTAAACAAAGACCATTGTCAAGATAATGTTTTGAAGATATCTGCGTAGCCGACAAATGTGAAACGTTTCCACCGTTTTATATCAAAACGACTGTTTAAGCACACTTAAGTTGTACAATTCCATTATTATTCTAATTTATTCATTAAGTAAGGTAATATGTCCTTTTGGTGAACTATTCGGAGTTTAAATTTTGATAAAGACATTCCAAACGGTTCCGGATTACTCCTGATATAGCGAAACAAATATCTATGTTGAAAATATAACATGGAGATACATTGTACTCTTTTAATTAAATGGTGGGACCTGGCTGCACAAGGTGAAATAAATTTTACTTTCGTTGACGACTGGCAATGTTATACCAATGGGTGAAATCATTATATGACCTCTCTCAGGTACAGCAGACGACAAGTCCAATTGTCTCTACTGCCTAACCTCTCTAAGGTTTAGAAGAATTTCGGGAACTTGACAATGCGAAGATTAAGTGTCGGCAAAACACACCTAGTTTCAAAAGAGGAACAGGCGTTGTTTCTCCATCTCTCACAGCTCCCTGGTACATGTCTATCTTGTTTTTTGACAAAGCAAAATTTTTGAAACATGATATTTCAAAATTAAGAATGTTTAGTTGCATCTTACAGGAACTGAGTTTCTTGTAATCTAGAAGGTATTTTGTAGCAAAAACCACGCACTAACCTATGACTGTATGATGACACTCCCCTAAGATAGTGACATTGCACTCATCTTCCCATTGTCAAAAAGAAATATCTGCTTATGTTTGGGTATGAAGTATATGCGGTATATTTCAACCTTACCACCTTGAATTTATACCAGAGTTGCCAGACTTTCTGAGAGGCAAACAGCGAAATTGGCGTTTAATATGCATGGTCGAAAAACGCCTAGTGAAAATCAGTTGGCATTAGCGTTCTCAAAAACGTCAAATTTAGTGCTCTTGTCGTTTAAAGCACCAATATGGCAACCATGAAATATACCCTTTACCCCATCTCTTACAAAATCCCATACGTTAATTAAATGTGTTTTAAAATGGTTTCAACTTTTAGCTTGTCTGAAAGGTGGGGACGTGGAACGTTTATGTTGTGTTGCCAGTGAACTTATAGAGTGTGAATGCGTTATGTTCAATTTGAAAATCATTTTTTTCTTTGAAGAAAGTATCTTAAGGCACATGAGTTCAAACTGCGGTAAAAAGCTTCCAAAAAAGTTATCTCACGTTATCTTGGGTGAATCCCATACTTGGCAAATGGGTGTTTACTTAATATGATAAACCTCTTTTGTTTTGATGGAGTTCAATTGCCATATACGGTAATTAAAAAAGCAGGCTATAAAAACCTCGTAAATAAGATATCTTAAGGATGCATATAAACCTTTCCTTAAGCAGTTTCTGCATGTTTGACATGCAGTCGTTGTTCTGTGGGAAGAGTTTTTACCATGATAATGCTTCCAACACAGGAAATTTTCGCCGATTTAATTTTTTATCTCTCATTCGCATCAATTAAAACTTTAATTTCTCATTTTTTGCACTCAGGGAAAATGGGCGTTGGCGATAGCTTTTTTGAGTTTAAGCTTTTTTGCGATAATAGCAACAGGACTAATGTACATTGGCTTTCAAATCCACAGCAGGAGTATAAAAGCTGACGGTAAGATTTTTATAGTGTTCTGCATATTGTCTTATCTGTGTGGTATTTTTCTTTCTTTCAGTACAGTTTCTTTATTAAATATTCCTAAATAACCGTTAGATAGTTAACAATTTAGTACGTTTTATGCTTTGTAAATCGTGGTTAAGTGAATGAAGCAGGGTAGGTTGGATCTAACTGGGAACGGGGAGGGGGGCAGTGTCATTCATATTTCCAAGTAAACAGTAGTCGATACACTCTAAAAACGTCTGTTCATATTGAACCGAAAACGGATCAAATGGGCACTTAATGAAAGGATCAAATATTTGACAAGTTTCGGTTCAAGACTAACTACTTTCTTTTCAAAATGAACCAAACCTAGTCAAATGTTTGACCAGATTTCGGTTTAGTGCCCATTTGGACGAATTTTTTTCAAACCTGAACAGGACGATTTTAAAATGCACGATGAAGTATGTAACCTTTCACGGCGATCAAACGCTCTGATGGTTTACTAGGCTTTTTTAAAGAGGGCAGACTCTTCAATAGGTACCCAACATTTTTTACACGTTTCTGTTTTAAGCTTCTATCATAGTTCCATAGTTCATAGTTCCCCATAGCTAGCAGTTACAACCTTCAACCTTCATCTTACTGCAAGTAACCTAGGTAGTTTATCATTTTTCTGTAAAGGTCGAGAATCTCATTTCGAAAGGCATATTAATTTTAAGTCTTGTAGTTTCTGTTACGTTATGGTTACCCTCTCTCTGGGGACGCTTACCACATTGGGCATTTAGTTTGACCGGCATTTCATCAGGCAGACGGAGATCTGACTCGGTTAACCCCGAAAGGGTTAACTACTCGAAGGTTAAAATATTTGCTCTCAAAGAGTATAGATTCTGGTCAGTAGTGTACCAAAAAGGTTTTGAGCGCCTCCCCCGCCTTGCGATCCAACAAATCCAGTTTTCTGAAAACAACAAATGAGCACTTAGAGCAGTACTTCAACTAAATACGTAGATTGTGCAAAATATACGCTTATGGTATAAATTTGGTTCTAAGTTTTTCAAGTCTTGCTGTCTCACAGCCCATTCCTATAATGTCATCTTCCTAGCAAAGTATAGCAAACAATTGTCTTTATCGGGGATTATGGTTACTCGCCCCATCAGGACACTTCTCAGACTAAAACGACATGTGCAACATACAGTATACAACATTAAAACATAATGTCATACATAAACCTACACACACTGAGAGAATCTGTTCAAAACTAATAAAGGTGAAAGAAGGTCCTACCCTTCCGAAAACAAACGCGCTTATTACTTTCCTGTTATATTAACTACAATGTGCATGTCAAACGCCGTTGCTTGTATGCATGGTAGTAGTAGACTTAGGCACTCGTGTGTTCAAATTCAACTGCCTGTGATACAGAGGGAAAGTAAACGATTCCTTTTGTAGATGGAATGTACCGAAAGGCGATAAGTTTGACTTAACTATATTCCGAAATACAGCGTACTCATACTTATATGATGCAGTACCCTGTTACCAAAACAACTTAATTATGAATAGCAGCTCCGCTCCGATATATCGCTCCAATGGTGAGTCTAATCCGCCATTTTAAGTTTGAAATTTACGTTTCTTATTTTTGCTAATAAAAGGAAAGCAGGCACCCCTTTTAACTTGATTTGAAAAATGGGAATGATAGAAATAAATGTACGGTATGATTTATTATCAACAGCATTGATTGCTATCGTTTCCATGGCTACTACAATAAGCTGGATTGTTTCCTTGGAGATGATGGCAACTTTCCCGGATTTATGGTACATTGAGGACGTCATCGGAATACTAGCATCTGCCTTCTGCTTTGCCTATGGTTTATGGTAATAAAATATTTAAGTTCTTACAATAATAAAATGATTAAATATTTTTCGTTACTTCATCATTAAGGGGATAATGATGTCGCGGAACTCCAATGCAATATTGATGTTGATTACCAGAATTCCCATAATATTCAAATTGATTAGTGACAAAAGCGTGTAAGAGATTTCCCAGTACTAGGTACTGAAGGGCGTCCGGAGAGGCAGTTACTGTGTATCATGACCTGATACATCAAGGGGGAACCGAAAGATGTACTATTTAATATTAAGCACCACAACTGCCAGCAGAACTTAAGTACTTATCAGTTACTCTATAACTCGTTGTATATGGAATTACTAGTCCAACTTATCACGCGAGTACCATAGAGAACATAAAAATTTACGCAAATGTTATTCCCATCATCAATAATGCAGGAATTTGACTTAAGCCCCGCCTACAAGTTCATAAATTTGTTCACAACTTCATCATAAATGTGAATGATGATGTCCATGAACAAATGTATGATCGTGTAGACGCGGGCTTCCCAACAAAATTGAACAATGTTCAACACGTACGACGGTGTTCAAATTTTTAGCTGCATGTTTTATCTTCCAACAAATTTTCAAATATTTGAAAACTGGTTTCTATGCTTATCATTTGTTCATAATGTATGGTCCTGGTACAGGAAATCGTCGTCGTAACTTACATATTACTCGATATCGTAAGGATATTCAGCAAATATCAGCAATTTAGGACATTTAAGTGTGTATGTTTACCATATTCTAGGAATATTAATTTCATTCGAGGTAAAATTACTTCTTCGAAAGCGCAATGTTAATGCCTTATCCCTGCTTGAAGTTTTATTTATCGTAGCCTATTGGCCCATTTCATGAAAAGCTCTGTTTGGTTTACACGAACATGTTGGAGGCCCCTTGAACAGCTTGTACAGTATATCTCTTTTACCTATTCACTTGTAGTCGTGACCTTTTAACGTATACTATAGGACACTAATATCTGAATTCTATTAAATGGTCACCATGGACGAAACTGCATTTGCGCCTCGATTCTTCTCCCAATATGGCAGCTTTTTACGTTGCCCTAAGAGACGTGAGGTAGGTGAAATGAGTTTGCATCTGTCCCACCTTACAATGAAACGAAATGTGACTAAAGCTTTGGATTGTTCAACACTTGGTATTGGTTCTCTTTCTAATATTTTCTTTTCAGGTTAATCTCAGAGTTGGTTGCTCTCTTCCGAAATTCTCAACAGAAGTAAATCCATCAATGCCGCAAAAACTTCTTCAACAGGGTTTATGATATGTAAGCAACATTGACGTATTTGGTGTTTAAGTTGTATTGAACATGGTATTTGTTATGGTGTTCCTCAGGAATCAATTTTAGGCCCTGTTGTTTTTTCGTTATATACATCATCTGTGGGACGACTTATCAGTTGCTATGGGATCCATTATATGTTGTATGGTGATGATACACAACTCTCTATTACGTGTGAGCCTGATAATCCTGAGTATGCTTTATCTCAAATGGAACTATTCATTCGTGTAGTCAAGTCTTGGATGGATAATAACTACCTAAAACTAAATGATAATAAGACAGAATTTATTGTTTTTTAGAAGTCGATTCGGTGATGATCCTAAGTTCGACAACCTGTCACTTACCGTTGGTGCAAAAGCTATACGACCAACATCAGTAGTACGCAATATCGGTGTCTTCATGGACAAAAATCTCACAATAGAAAATCAGGTTAATGCTATTTGCAAGTCTACAATGTATCATATCCGACAAGTCGGAAGAGTTAGGAAATACCTTGACAAACCCACCACCGAGAAGCTCATCCATGCAGTCATCTCCAGCAGGCTAGACTATACAAACTCCCTTCTTCATGGTGTAACATCATCCTATTCGTCTCGTCTACAAAGAATTCAGAATACTGCTGTTAGAATCCTGAGTCATGTTGGCAATCAAACATCAGTTACTCGGCTTCGTAAAGAATTACACTAGCTACCCATACGTGCTCGTATAGAATGTAAGATTCTTGTCTCAGTTTTCCGCGCTATAAACTCATGGACTCCTTCATACCTTTCTGAAATTGTGAAACATCAGTCAAGAAATAGACCAGTGCGACCACACCATCTATGCCAACTACAGACCCACACTTCTAATACCAAAGCTGGTGATTGATGCTTTTTTCTTTGCTGCACTCCGTTTGTGGGACGCCCTCCCACCAAGTCTTCGATGCATTCACCAACTTGAACTTTTCAAACACCATCTTAAGACCTTTTTGTTTTCTTCGTGTTATTAATGTAACTTTGTTACTCATCACAGACTCGTAAAGCACATTGGGCAACCTCTGCTCAAAACAAACCAGCAGTCGGTAATCTTGATGTTGCATAAGGTCGGCGGGAGGGGAGGATGGATGACAGTGAGGAGATTTATAGGTTTAAATCAATCAATTTACTCAACCTCTCCCCCATACATTAAAATTAGAAAACTATGCAGGAGTAGGTGCAAAGCGAATAGGAAAATAGCATTTTCAAGACGGAATTTTGGAATATTTCAAGACATTTTACGTACAAAATTTATTTTTCTGCATACAATATTAGCAATATGCGTAATGAAAAATAAGATAGGCCTCTCCTTTGACCCTTGACGTCGTTATGGCCATCACGTAGTGATTTTGCATGGGACCCCCTTAAAGGAAAATATTGCGTTTAAAATGCACCAACATGGCATACAAAGAATGTGCATCATTATTAAACCATTGAGTCTCACCGATTAACTCTAGCAATTACCTTATCTCCTCAAAATATTATGCTTAACAAGAGCAAAGGATGTTATATCATTTGAATTTTTGAAATTTTTATTGGTCCCCGCTAGAGGTGGGAGGCAACCCACCTTCATTTAGTACGCGCGGGGATTTGAACCAGGGAGGAAGTATTACCTGGAGATATATCAGAAGACTTATAATTTATGGTAAATATCCTACAGTCAGAGGGACCATTGCATTTTAAGTATATTGAATTCCCTTTTGTGTTTCCTGGGCCAACTCATCTTTGCCAAATGTACTTGAATACAAAACGTCTGTTTATTGCCAACAAACAAACAGGTGTTCGCAGTAGACGAATACTATTGCTTTATGCAAATGAGCAGAAAAGGCATAAGTCTAAATTTTGATGACTGAGTTTAATCAATTCTCGCATAGGCTGCAAGTTGTATGATGCTAACTATTATTCAGCATGTGACTAAGTCAACAACTGGTAATTCGTCAAAAGAGTCGAAACGCGTAAAATCTTTGAAATTAGTTTCCAACCAAAGGGACTTGCAATGGTAAGGGAATGGGTGAAAGATGTAGCAGACGACTGGCCTTGTGGCACTGTGACGCCCGTTTATTTGTTAAGAACAATTAAGCTTATTGAAATGTCAAGAGCAGAATGAAAAGAGATTATAGTTGGCAATTAGTATAGGGAGCAAAGAGATTTTATCCAAGGTATCTCCATCTAATACAACCTCCCTGGGTGTACATTCTGCAACGATCAAAGGAGCTCACAATTAGACTATTAAAATCACTACCTGACAATTGACTTAGGTTTCCAGTTACTGTACCACAGTAGTTACTTGTAAGGCATAAGACTTAACATTACCTTTATGGGATCGCATTCCGTCTACCCTACCGTGACACACAATGTGCGTCCTGTAACGTGACATTGTTCGTGAATGTTATCTTTCGTAAAATATGACAAAATAGTACTCGTTGAAAAGTCTCCATAATTTGGAAAGCGAGTTCAGAGCTTTCTATCCTTTGTGTGAGAGAAAAATGCCATGTCTTAGGATTTAGATAATAAAATACATAGGGTTAAAATGTTTTTAGAGTAAAGTTTATGACATTGTTTGCAAATCAGGGAAAATTTTAGGGCCAGCAGCTCCCGACCCTGTGAAATGTCTCCTCATACGTTTTAGCTTTTCTCTTTTCACTTTGAAATGGACCTACTCTGGATCACAATAGCGTGAATATATTTTTGTCATAAATACATAGTTATGACATATCAATAATGCATTTTACGTTTTATATGTTGTGAGGTACAACAACTACGCATTCTAATACTAGTGTGGTCACCCACTTTCATTTCACTCACTATACCGAAGAAGTTTTACTAAAGCATGGCAATAACTAAAAGTGTGTAGTGTAATGTTATAGGCTTCAGCTTCACAGGCTTTTAAACGTAGAAGTAAGAAAAAAGAGGAAAAAGATAAGTGATAAAATTCACGTGACAGGGGTCAAATTTTACCCCTAGTTTGGGGAAGGAAACTGAATTCTATGAGAAGTTCTATGTTACTTACACATATATATATATATATATATTCAAGAGAAATATTAAAAATTCTATTCGCAGATATATTACAGTAACCTTCTATTTCATTAATATGCAAATAAATTGTCTATTACAATACTCTACGTTGTGTCTAGTATCCTTGCCATTTTCTATAGACTAGCTCCATTTGTCTTATCTAAGGTATTTGGGACCACACCCATTGACTATTAAATACCAACGCTGGCCAATAGTATGTGTAAATTGACTACTTTCTGACTCCATTCTTGAGTATAAACCCAGGCAATATAGGTTCTTCACTTGACGTCATAATGCTGTCGGCTCACTTGTACCGTCACTTGGGCGTCAAAAGTATTGCGCGCGCAATACGCTCTGTCCGTACTGTATGAGCAAGTCAATTACGATTGCTGCTTAAAATGTTCAAAGAGAGAAAAACAAGCACAGCCCTAAACTCTTTTGACATCGCAGAATAAAGTTATATAAGGCATGGTTGTGTAGCCATAGGTTTTTGGTTCATCACAAAATTTAGGGATTGCAGCGGAGTTAAGGTTTGTGTTTGTATTTCTACATGACCTTGCGTCTTTCTGTGTTGTTTGTCCTCTAGAACATGGTTGAGGAAGTTAACGTGTGAAACGCGTGAAACCTCCCTACATCGGGTGACTTTTCTTTTGTCACATATATTTGTGACGTCAATGAAGAACCTCTTATTGGGAAAGTCAACTGACGCATACGTTCTGGAGGACAAACAAACACACGCCGACGCTAGGTCATGTACTAAAGCAATGTGGTGCGTGGCGCAGTGTCCTCCATAACAACACGCGCGTCCACTGAATTTGACCTATTGACCTTTCGTAACATTCTACTGCCTTACTCAAAACAGAATTTGGTATAGTAACATAATGTAATAAATCGAAAATAAATAAAAAAATAAACAACAAGAAATGAAAAAATAAAACAATAAACAATAGTGGTAAATCACCACCGTCACTTACACAAAATGTTATGAGGATTGAAATTCTTGCCCACAGGTACAGTCATTGCATGAAAGTAGTGATACACTAGCACATTCTGAAGCCAGTACTAGTTCATTCACTGCTCTCAAAAAGAGAGTCACACTTCTATTTGTTGAAGTCCATCATCTTCCCTTAGAAACCATAGAAGGTCATTTTTATCCCATTATCTCCCTTCATGTACATCAGGAATGTAATGCTGTGTGAGTGTCTGTGAGTGTGAGTCCTTTCTTCGTTTTTTCTTCTTTTTTTTTTAACCTGGACTCCTTTTTGGCACAGCTCTCAATGAGCTGTGTGTGAACACCTGTTAGCATGTCCACACACACTCTAACATAGCGACGACATACTCCCACGAACAATCTTGTACACAGAAATACTTCAAAACCTCACCTTCACCCGTTCATTTAGGCTTCTAAATGCATTTCAAATACACCAAATGAACATAAAAAATCAGATATTATGCACAACTTGTCCAGTTGCAGGACCATCTTCCCAAAAGTGTAGTATTTTTGCGAGCACCATCGGCTTGTTGTTGCTGCGTTGAAAACACTGTGTAAAATGCCATAGCGCACACGCGTATCTCCAGGCGCCCTCAACCGGCTAAAATCTGACCTATACTACAGTAGGGTAGCCCTTTCGAAAATACTTAGTTAAATTGTTTCCAAAGTAAAATGCTGTAGAAAAGTGATATATCCTAACAATTTGAATATTCATAGTTTCTTAGCGCACTTTTTTAGCACAAAGCTGTTATTTTGGCGGGATTTTGAGAAGATTTAACAGTAAGTACCCAGTAAATTTCATTTTTCATAATCATTTTGTAAATTAAACATTTTCATTCAAAATTGGTTGGTGGCCAACGTCGCCGGAACCGATTAAAAATTATGGTACGAAAAAAAATCATATCTCAGCTGTTCATATGTACGGCCGTGGTCGGGTCGGGTCCAAATGTCAAAACCAATCAAGCACAAGATAATCTCATTTCACACTTGGGTTCGCCAGTGTGATTAGCAAACAATGGTCAGCTTGAGGAAACACTGGCAGGAGATTTTCACAATCCAATGGGCACCTTTGTTAAAAGCTGTTCAAACCACTCGTCCATGGTAATTGTTTAATCTGTTAAGTGGATTTGTTTCTATGTGGTCAGATGGAAGGAATGATAAGTCTGCTGCACAGTTTACTGGAGAAGTTGAACCCTATGACACGTGCTTTAAAACTTTTACGTTACACTAAAAATTTAACCTCCAATGCTACTCCTGGTGTTAAAGCCTAATACAAGAACCTCGTTGATGCGTGGTCCCTACAGAGTTTGGAGATATACCTCTCTTTTTGGGAAAAAGTGTTTTGGTCAGAATCAAGGTCACATTGATATCACAGGCAGTGCGAAAACTTTTCATACGAAATAGCCAGTTTTACTTTAAATGGGTGATTATAATATATAAATTATAACCATTATTGGGTGATTATAGCTAACAAAATTTCGTGCAGAATGCAAATTATACACATGAATGTTTAAAACATGTTTTCGATCAGATGAACAGTACGATGATTCATTTGCGCCCAAGTTGTCTTCAAAACTAGGGATGCACCGGATATCCGGTCCGGCCGGATTATCCGGCCGGATAATGAAAAATATCCGGTTCCGGTTCCGG
>WURT03068301.1:0-13564 GCA_009936505.3 Holothuria glaberrima
CGTTGTGACAAAAGTGGGCGATGATTGTGACAAAAGTGGTTGTTGTGACAAAAGTGGGCAATAATTGTGACAAAAGTAGTTTGGTGAGACAAAAGTGGTATTTGTGACAAAAGTGGTTGTTACAAACGCTCAATGTTCCGACAAAATAGTTGCAAATGTACTGGTAGCCAGGAACGCCCAGTAATATCAAATCACACTGAATTCCACCTGTTTGACAACGTACATATGCTGTACAACAAGGAAAATAATTTGAACATATAATGGATAAGTCAATCCAGCACCAATCCAGAGTTTTGCTGTAAAAAGAGGGCTCACTTTGTAAAAGCCAAGCCCAAATCTTCGAGCGCAAAAAAGTTCAAAGTCCTGACGACAGGTGTGGGGGTCTTTCCGAAAAAAATGAAACTAAACAATGTTAGATGCAATGTCCTTGAATCTGCCAATATTGGTAGCGCCATGATTTAATCGACAGGGGGCAATGTGGGGGATGAGGTCAGCGACCCGAAACCCTGACGGGCGACAGATTGCGGGAAAGATGCAGACCAGGGTTGGGGGCATGTGGAGGCGGTTGGAAGAAATCCTTTGCACTAAACCATTCCATTGCAGTACGTATTTTACATAATATCCATACATACTTGAAGTTTCCAGTTCTGATTTAGCGATTTTTCCGGGAAAAAACTAGGAAATTGGGTAGCGCTCGAAGCGCGCGAAAATTTCAGGGTAAACTAAAACTATCTATACTCATACTCATTTAAAGGGCATAAGTAGTTGCCTAAACTGATTTTGATACAACAGCCAAATATCACAACTTTCCTCTTATTTCTGATCCAGGTATCTTTCATGATATTTCAGGACATAAATATTTCATACTCAAGGTAAACCAAGGAGTTTTTGCGTCGTAAATTTCACACTTAAATGAGAAAAACATTGTCCCATGGTTCTCAAGAGCCATTAATGAAATAGGTAGACTACTACATCAATCCAAATTGGACTGCATTTTCCCTTTAAAGCAAAATTAGATTAACTGTCAGGACGGTTGACACTCAATCGAGGATAATATCTTTGTGTCGTATCCACCTCGTCTGGCCGATGCAATAGTCAAACCTACGCTACCTCCCTCCTCGAATCGCTTACCGGACGGTAAGACGTAGACAATTAAGGGAGCGACAAGGCTATACAATATGGGATGAAACTGTGAAGTCCACCTATACATTACTTTGTAAGGGGCAAGGGCCTGAACTATTTAGCTGTATGGAACAGGACTATGGAAGAAATTTAGAAAACCAAAGCTCTACAGGGCGCAAAGCGTACCAAAAAGTTAGGGTTCCGTTTGAAAGAAATCAAAACAAAAAAAAACAAACAAACACCTTCCTACTGGGAGCAAAAAAAAAGAAAAAAAAGGTAAACCGTCGGGGCGAATAGTTGCCGTAGTAAGACATCATATTTTATTGTACCAATCACGGGATCAGCCTTTCCGACGGGGGTAGGCCCCATTTAGGTCCAACAACTGTCTGCCATTCACAAAAAGACAAAACGGTTATTCTGTAGCTTGATAATTTCGGAATAGGCAGGCGTCGTGTTCATTTAGACGTCAAAATGGCGAAAGTATGGGTGTTCGGGTCCTTACCCTGGACATTTTTGAAATTCCTGGGATTTGACAGAGTAGGTTGGGGTAATACATTGGAGAAATCATTTTATGGCAGCTGAGAACAGGGCCAGATTACAAATGTGGTACCCTGGGCACGAACCTATGTAAGACCCATTCAAAACAGACTGAGCTGTTAAGAAGAAAATGATATGATAAACATACATGTACGCTTACCTCTTCCAAGTAAGCCTAGCGATAGTACAGGCACTGTTGTAGTTAACATTCGGTAACTCGGTAACCCGGTAACTAGTGGCCAAGTCTACGTTCTGCTACCGTGCAGAGTTTTGTTTTGACCCGGAAAGACGAAGTAACGATATTGACAAGATATGTAAATCAAGTTAAGGCCAATAGACCACGTCTTCCAATAGACTAAAGCAAAATATAAAGTAGCCTAATGCAGTTAGGCATTAGCTAGGACGCCCTTTAATTTTCATTCGTAATTAGTGATAAACCTCTCCACGTGACTTATGCCGCTCACGTTTTCCTGAGGAAGTCACTCGGAAAGGTTCGCCAGTCTTCAATCCCACATTCGAAGTGTTCGGCTGGGTCGAGTGTTGGCTCCGACCACCGTGGTCGTAAGTTTGTATTGTCATATACATATCGTCTTTGTCTCGTATCGCCTTTGCTCATACTTTCCCTTATTTTCAGTTACTTTCGTTTTGTCAATAATAATTTCTGCTTTACCATATTTCTTCCAAAACTCTGCCTGCGTGGAAGATTACCTCGATTCTCCTCCTGAGTGAACTGTTGGGTTAGTGGCCCTTGCAATTAACTATACGGTAAACAGCGGTGGCACGTTGGTGTTATGGGGGAAATGGGTCACCTCAGATCTTTCCTTGCCCCCACTTTTCCCGAAATAAATAGAGCACGCATCCTCAAATGATTACTTATAGTTCTAGGCTCCTTGTTCTTTCAGAAAGAACTAAGTGTATTTTTGATAGCTTTTGAAGGAATTACGAAACTTTTGATACTTTGCAACAACTTGTGATAGGAAAGGAAAGACCCACCAATCAGTCAAAAATACATCTCACCTTACCGCCTGCAAAATTTCTATCGCTTTTTAAACACTTTGTGTGTTTATTTTAAAAGTAAAATTGTCGAAAATCAATAGAAAGGACGCTCGTGTCCCAATCCCCCCCCCCTCCCCGCGGTGCCCTAGCCACTTGGTTATATATATAGTTAAGCTATTTTTATTGTTTAGAGAACTTTTTAGCTTTAGCATCGCACTTCATAAGCAGATAAGGCTGGTGCTCGGGCCAGGGAGTTGCTATTTGACTTCCTGCTCGGGCGAATTGCTTCCCTTATTACTCTACTGGGTAGACAAAACAATTCATAAGGGGACTGAAATTGAATGACCCAAGGGTCCGTCTCCGGCCTGTGATGTGTGTCCGGGGGCAATTTAAGGTATCTTCAAACGTATTTAATCATAGTGTACTTCTTACACCGCAAATATCACAATTTGGATATTATTTTTTATCATAGCCTGACCCGACCAGACTAGGGGCGGTTTGCTGAAAGATACATTGGGATTGCGAAAAGACTACACATTAATGATGCTAGGGGGGCATGAAGCTTTGGGGCAATAATATTATATACGCTATCCAAAAGTTAATGGTACACGTAATACGTTATTGTAATTTCTATACTTTTGTATCATTTCGTCGAGAATTACAGTATCGGGTTAAAACCATCATTCTGTTGGAGTAGTGAGGTGGTATTAGATGGAGATCCATCCAAAACTCTTTCTTTAAACCCTACTAGTTGCCGACAATAATCTCTTTTGTGTGTTGTTCTTGATGATTCAATAGGCTCAACAGGTCTTTAGAACTAAGTCCAAGTGAGGCACGTCGTCTGCTACATCCCGAAGAGCAGATCGGGAAATTTGCTCCTTGCCTTAACATTGCCAGTCGCATAGGCTGCAAATCAATTTGAGGGCTTCGACGCGTTTTGACGCTATTTACAACAACATACTTGTCTAGTTGCCCACACCTTGCTCAATATGGGCGTGCCTTTTTCATCATGCGAGCGTATGCGAAAATTGGTCAAAATCCGACAGCAAAGTTTAGTCTTATCCCTTTTTTGCTCATTTACATAAATCCTAAGCATTAGTTAATTGCCAGCGTCATTAGGTTCCTTGGCAATAAACAGTTGTTTTGAATGTCAGAACAGTGTTTCGTACCTGACTGTCAGCAACTAGTTACACATTAAAGTATTTTTTCAAATAATCCTTTTTGTTGAGGTCGCTGTAGGTATGAATGAGCTCATGAGGTTGTCTAGATATTAGACAACGGAATTTCATGCCTTTTGGTTCAATAGTCCCCAATTAAAGGATTTAGTCTCCACTCTGACTGTCAGTCTAACTGCATTAGCATAAATTAAAGTTTTGGATTATCTCCTAATACCACCTCCCTGGTTGGAGTATAAAAACTCGAAGCGTTTCGCGAAACTCAACAGATTTTATTTTGACAAACAACAGAGATGGTTACAAGACTTTGTAAGTCCAAGTCACAAGTCATTTTAGCCATTCACGTGTCAGGTCAAGTACAGGCGAGGCGGAACGGGGGAAAAACATGGGGGTGTATCACCCCCTAATGTAATAATCAACCGTTAATGTAACAACGACCGCTAATGTTATAAAAAACAAGATCTAATGTAATAATGACCGCTAATGTTATAAAAATCAACCGCTAATGTAATAAATTCATCGACCGCTAAAGATATCAAAAATCAACCGCTAATGTTATAATTTTATCGACCGCTAATGTAAAAAGGAATCAACCGTTAATGTAATAAAGTCGTGAAGTGTTGAAACAATGAGCAATCGATATTCAACGTATAGTGTGAGTGTGAAAAACATTGTCACTGGATGGACAATGTTATTTCAGACAGCAAAGGCCGCGTGACTGCACACTACGACTGATATTTCCTCCGCCAATGATACAGACGTATCGAACTAGTAATTCTATAGGGGGCGGGGCAAGTGGTAAACAATAGCTAGTCAAACTGGAAAGGGGGATTAAGAATTTGGGGCAAATGGGATCCAAGAGGTTCAGCTAGTTCAACTGGGGTATTTAAGAGCCCTCCCCGCCCATCGCTACGCTAGCGGCCTACGTCGTCGCCAACCTTGAAACTCCTCATGGAACTGGCTAATGTTCACAAATGTTTAGCCTGTATGTGAGTGCAATATTGGCGAATAATGGTTTGTGAGCAATATGAGATTAAGCAGATTGCCTGGACATGGTATAGGCCTACATGGACGACCACATGGCTCTAGGACTCATCGACAGATCCTGTTTAGTTCAACACATAAATTGAATAAGAGTAGAGGCGTGGGCCTTGGCTATTCCCAATGTACTGCAAATATTCTATTTATTGGGCATGATAGCTATGATATATATCTGATATCAATCGCGTTCCTTCGCGTTCGGACCCGAAAACGTGTGTTACGCATATTGTTGAGGTTTGGTCGTTATTTGGCGAAAGACTCCAACTAGAATTAAACGCCGAATTTTCAGAAGGTCGAGCCTCGGAATTAAACAATCGAGCCACCCCTCCTTTTCAGAAAAATATTGATCATGCTAGTCGAACCTTCTTCAACTCGAAACGAGACCGAGGCAATTAAACCGAGGCGAAGCGAACCAGGAAATAATTAGGATATCGGATTTTGGTACCGATTATCCACCGTACCACAGTAACTCAACTGACCTAAACCTAATTAATACCCTGCTCCGTTGGCCTTCCGTACCCAACCGTACCCTTCTATACCACTGGTCAGCCCATTCTTGATCACATTAACGGTTGATTCCTTATTACAGTAGCGGTCGATAAATTTTTAACATTAGCGGGTGATTTCTTATAACTTTAGCGGTCGATGAATTACTAAATTAGCGGTTGATTTTTTATAACATTAGCGCTCGTTATTACATTAGCGGTCATTTTTTATAACATTAGAGGGTGATACGGGGGGGGGGGGGGCTGAGTGCCAGCAAGACTATCTAAGCGGAGCGACATCATTAGTTGGCGCGGAGCGGACAAGAAAGTTTTGGCTTTACAAACCCTCCAGATGGCTGGAAACGGCACTTCCCGAGTGTTCTAAGCTGCATGTACTCAGCCTTGAAATATGGATCTCATATCTGCAATTTCTCAATTAATGAGTCCAAAAAATAAATCAATAAAAAATGGTAATACATATCAGATGAGTTGAGATGATAGAAGAATCATAATGAATTATGCATCCACAGGCGAAGTAAGCGGGTGGATTAGGTGGACATTGTCCAGGGGCCCCGAGGGCTCAGGGGCCCCCAACAAAATACGCAATACAGAAAATTCTCAAAAAAATCGTAACTTTGCCTATCGTCTAACCACCCAGTACAGACCCGAAAGGAACCACAAAGCTATCAACAACTGCAAAACTGTTTTTAAAGAATCAGACAAGAATGGGATACGGAAATCACCCGGATCTGGTGCGTGCAAGGTCTTACTCTTACCCCGTACCTACCCATGGAGATCGGAGGGGTCTTAGGAAAATGGGTTTATTATACCTTTGGTTTGAGGGCCCCTCGCTGTCTATTGTCCATGGGCCCCGAGGGTCTTGCTACGCCGCTGTATGCATCCTCTTTCATGTATTCTGTCTGCAGTGCTTCCATATTCACCTTCTATATATCTGTTACATTTGTCCATCACCCCATCCATACATGTCCATTACTCAATTATATCCCCTAGATCATACCATTTGTCCCCAAACCAGCCCCCCTTTTTTGTGGTTCCCACCCTGGGCTACCATCAACTTGCAATGTCCCCCATATCCACCTTCTATATCTCTGTTACATTTGACCACCACCCCATCCATTCATGTCCATTATCAATTATATATCCCCTAGGTCATACCATTTGTCTACAACCCCAGCCCCCCCCCCGTGGTTGTTCCCCCCCAGGCGTCCACCAACCTATTGTCCCATCTACCATCTAAATCTCTGTTACATTTGTCCATACATGTCCCCTTCCCCAATCATATATATCTTAGATCATAACGCGCCAACATCCCCATCTGTGGTGCCTTTCACCCACCCCCAGGCTACGCGCCCCATCCCACAAAAGAGGCTGACGCAATGTATACATAACTATAAACTGAGAAAAATTAATTCATCAATTACCCTTCGTGACAGTTGCCTCACTCGATTAATACTGAACAGTGATTTTTCAGGGTACCGCGAGGCCCTCTTTCCCCTTAAGTTATTAGTATATTGTGCATTGGACCGATCAAGAATATGTTCAGCACTCACTTCAAAATTCTCCCCGCGGCCCCACTTCTTGGAGCACTTAGCAAATATTGGTGAGCTGAACATACCTTTAGCCTCCACTTTTTTCATTGTGGGCTGGGACCCCCCCCCCCCAGCGCAAGTCTGGTTCCGCCGCCACTGATCAAGTCAAGCACAAACCGTCACAAGTCCAGTCACAAGTCTCTTTGCCCTAAGTACAAGAAAGGTCTCACAATATTTTGTGGGTTTATACAGCTGTGGATAACATGCAAGGGTCAACTCAACCCATCTTCCCATTGCTTTCTGCTCTTATCTTAGGCTAGGAATCGAGGAGGGGGGGGGGACAAGGGTAACGAATGTTGCATCATTTGAATTTCTGCAAGTTTGGGTGAACAATTTTCTCTTGTGAAACAAAAAACTAAATGTCTTCCTGTGAGAGCCTTAATCCTTGAGAAGAAAGTTACAGTGCTGCCTTATATTGAATTGTCTGTCATTCTGTATCTATTAATATTGGTTTAAAAATATAAAAATTTTCTGTGAAACAAACGCAATATCTTCCTCTAAAGGGAAATATTGCGTTTGTGGTACAAACAATTTTCATAACTTTTAAAAAAATTATTTGTATGAATTTGATTCAGTGGCCGATGGCGAGATACAGAGATACTGTGGCTAATGTCGGCTTCGGCTGAGCTGGCGACTCTTTCATAGGTTTTAAGTAGCCAGTAAGCTGGGCGAGTGTTTTTGATGATTTACTCACCAGTGGTCAGTGCCCAGTCCCCACTTGTGTACAGCCCTGGTTAAAAGTGATTTACAACAAACCGTTCATAGTTTAGTTGTCGACATGGTGTTCTGACGATTTAAATATACAGTGTAATAACTGGAAAAACAGATTTTTGGTCAACTGGTCAAGGAGATGTGAACATTAACTCAAATTAATTTAGGTTCTAGTACCCATCCATTACCACTGTGTAACAGAAACACCAAACGTTGAAAATGTCAAAAGCTATACTTCAATCAAAACCATTTTATAGCATGCATTCCCTGCATAACGAGGCGGAGGAGCTGCGAGCGTTTACCCCTTCTCATGGTACCCTTCCCGCTATATAAAAGTTACATTATGTCTTGTGAAGTGTAATATCAGCAAGCGTGGATTGCGGGTTTGGCCCCTTCCCTTGCAGCGCAAAAAATGAAAGAGGCAAAAGAGAAAAAAAAATATAAATAAAAAAATCAAAACAAAAAAAAAAAAAAAGGAGAAGGAAAGAGAAGATGAGAAAAATGTCTAATTTGTTTCTTAATACCTATTCAAAATAAATCTTTTTGCAGTGGTTGGGTAAAGCCTCCAGTTTAAAAGGTTCGATCAGGGGAAGTCAATATTTCCCCCTCCCGTCAGCTCCAGTTTAAGGTACACAATTAACAGAAGCAATGCTCACTCTCAACTTTTGCCCCAACTTTTGAACATGATGGAACCTGCTGGGTTCGTCCGCTGGATTTTAGACTACCTTACAAAAACGGCTCAGTATGTTAGACTTAGCCATTCTTGCCGTTCACATGTTATTCAGTCTAATTCGGGCTCCTCAGGGGATAGTATTGGCACCGTTTCTTTTCACTTTATATACCTCCGATTGTAAATTGTAAGGGAAGGATTACTGCTGCTATGACAGGTCTTATTGTCGGCGATGTTGACAGTGCATACCTCCACCAGCTCGATAACTTTGTCAACTATTGTAACTCTAACTTCCTTGATTTAAATGTAACAAAGACGAAAGAAATTATCATTGATTTCCAGGGGCGGAATTGGATGTCTGAAAGTGTGAGGGGGGGGGGGGACTCTGATGGACTGCCAAACGACGCCAAAGGAGCCGCAGAAGCGCGAAGCGCTCCCCTTAAGGGCGTGGGATCGTGGGGCCCTGGCCCGCCTGAGGGCCCCAGAGACGCATCCCCCGGAAGCTCTGAGGTATTTACGGCATTGTAGACATTAAAATGATGTATTTTAGCTTCAACTTTATATGACGTATGGTTGGCCCTTAACAGACAACAAATATCTCAAATTGACTTTTTTCAACTACATTCTTACTCCGTATCACTAACAGTCGGCCGGGATTGATAATGCAGAGCGCTTGAGGTTGGAAAGGAGAATCGATTATTTTGAGGGTTTCCAGGGGCTTTGGAACAATAATTTTAGGAATGGGAGATCTAGAACCCAGAGTGAGTGCGCGCAAAGCGCGGTGAAAAAAACGAATATTTTAGACTTTTCACCGATGTGAGTAATAGGGCAGTTAAGGAAAGCATCCTCAAGAATAGGACTCTTCCCCCCACCCCCTTCGCAAAGCGTGTGTCCAATATCATGGTACCGGAATTGACACTGTTCGTGCCTTACAAGTTGCATCTAAACAATCTTTAAAAAGTCGGTAAATTTACATAGATCTAAGATGATAAAAATCTTGATTTGAAAATTTCTGGGAGAGGGGAACTTTGCTGCGTACGGCCACGGGAATTGGTGGTTTCAATGATATGGAAGAGTTTATCCAAAGCTTTGGCAAGCAAGATGTTGTGCAGGAAGTAAGCTAGAATCCCGAAACAATATTTAAAACGGGTGCGTGAAGCGCGCAGAAAAAATAGCCTTGAACAGCGTTTGAGACAATTAATTTGTAGCCTATTGTTTTCATAAGTTTTAAATGCAATACTGTTCCTTACATCAAAAATTTTCCTACTTTCACCAGGTACCTGTTCTTTCCATAGAGCAGGATATATGAACCTTTATCCTTCTCTATGGTTCTTTCTTTCATGTTCCATCATTTTAATAATGTTAGTAATTTTTCCTAAATTTACGGCTTTCGCGGCCATTCTGGACAATTTCTCGGAGAAAATCCTGCTTTCCCCAGGTGTAATTCTCCTAGTACGCACAGCAGTACAGCAGTTTTGATGAGACATTAATTTATATTAGGCTCATGCGAAGCACGCCAAAAAATTTATCGAGAATTGCTATTCACTATACATGGGTAGGATTTGGGATTTAGTTTGCAAGGACAATGCTGCATGTAATGACGTATGTTAGTTTCAGTGACCCTTATTTCAGAGCTTCAAGTAACAAAAGTGTGGCACGTAGCAGACGACCATGTTAAGAAATATTTCATCGTGCCAGACAAAGTTCAAATGTATCAGGCAGTTTTCTTTGGAGTGCGCGCGAAGTGCGTCGATAAAAATCTTCCTTAGCATTACTATGGTATTTGCTATCAATGTTTTCTTTTATTTAACATTGCAAAAAATGAATCATTATAGACTATTGAAAATTCTCTTAAAGTTTTTCTGGCCTCGCTTCCTTTCGCTCATTTTCCTTATTTGTTAGGCTCTGGAAAAAAGGTGAGGGGGTAAGTGCCCCGCTTCCCCCGTAATTCCGCCTATGGAAGAATTCTGTTCTGCCACCACCAGTAATTATCAAAGTTACTGAAGTCGAACATGTCTCTTCTTATCAATGTCCATGGGTGGTTACAAATAACAAACTGACTTCGGATAACCATGTTGATGTTACGATTAAAAAAATGCATTTCGGGTTGTATTGTTTAAGGAAATTATCTCCTTTTAATGTGCGTTCTGAGATTTTAAAGGGTTTTATATAATGCTTCTATTAGTAGTGTTTGGAGGTATTGTTTAATTTGCTGGGGTGGGAACGCTTGTAAGAAAGAGAAGGATCGCACTGATTGTATTATTTAGAAATCTGCAGCAGTGGTAGGGGAGCCCCTGAGTAAAGTTGATCCGCTCTACCAGTGTCTCTTAATGAATAAACTTAACTTCATTTTGCAGGATGGTACCCACCCACTCCATAATCAACTTATGGAGAAACGTGCGCACAGAGGCCCTTGTAGACAGTGTCTCCCGTTGATGCCCTAATCGCTACAAGATCTTTTATCCCTAGTGCAATAATGGTTTTTAATCAGAGTGTTCATCTTTAATGATCTTTTATGGGGTTTTCCGATTCTAGTGTCACGCTCTCTTATCCATTTTGTTGTGGTTTATGTATTTATGCATCATTTTACTGAGTCTTACCTTTTGTTCTTTTTACCATGGCTGGTGTTTGGAAGCTGTGGGTCTTTTTCCGGGTGTTAGCGCTGTTTGTTGTTTAGTCTTGTATTTTTGTTTTTCCTCTGACGTTTTTACTGTAGCTTTTTACTTTCTTATGTTCCTAATAATATAATTAATAAAATGAAAATTTTCTGTCTGTCTGTCTGTCTGTCCGTCCGTCCGTCGTCCGTCCGTCCGTCCGTCCGTCCGTCCGTCCGTCCGTCTGTCTGTCTGTCTGTCTGTCTATCAACATTTCTGCTTAGACACGCCTGCTCTCTTCCCCTATTTTTTGGAATCCTGGTGGCACCACTCCCCCACCCTTTTGATTATGCCCACAACTTAACCACAACAATCGCAGAATACCAAGGGTGTGGGTATTTCCTCCAGTCATTTTCCCCAATTCACTCATATACAAATGTATACAGCTTACAGGAACAATGCACAGGCATAGCATTTTGCCCCCTCCAAAAAATACTTCCCCCACCTTTAAAATCCTGGTGCTGGTTATAGGATCTACGAAACTATTTCACTAAACATAAACCTCGCCGTCCCAAGCATACGCATCTAGATACGCGCGAGATCCCGGCAATTCCATATGCAACAACACATCATTACATATGCAGAACGTGCGCTTACTCGTCAACGTGTATTAGCATGTTTCTTGAAGCAGATTCCAGTCCCGTGCAGTCGTCTGTTTGTCACGCTGCATTGTGACACTTTCCCTTGTTTAACCAGTACTAACACATGGCTAACTTATGACAGTACCGTATCCAACTGCCTTTAAACATTAACTAATTAAATCGAGCTCCCGACCAAACAACAAAAACAATTATTGCATAATTTGATATATTTGCTCAGAGTATAGGCTAGGAGTTTGACAAAATTGACTGGCTCACATGGATTTATTTGTCGGTTATGGTTTTCTTTGGAATACATGTTATCAACGGATAAGATTAAAAATGACCCTGAGCGTTGGAAGCATAAGAAGGGCATATATGCATGTTGCACCTGTGTTTACTTAACAGAAAACTGCTTTCAACGGTAGTGTTAATCACAGTTAACAAACCATCTCGAGGAAACATTTGAAACCACCTCTTTGCAACTAACTCCGAAATGCTAAGATATAAAATATTGAGCTCTTATACTTTCAGTTTCAAAGCTTTGTATGAAAAATATGATTGCACAATAATATGTGACATCCTTCTTGTACTAGCTTTTGTGATTTTCTTTTCTTATAAAATTTAAACTCTTGGGCGACATTGAACCAGGAAGCCATATGCCTTAGTGATTCCTTGCCTCTGGAAGACAGTATAAAAATAGTACAGTGTTTCAAATGAGCAGTCTCATTATGAAGTTATAAAATTACTGTTGATGACCTATTGACCTCTGGTGACCCAAGTGACCTTTGACCTCCATTTTAAACACTACGGGTCATCCATGCAACATGGTTCATTCAATTACACTAAGTACAAGATACTTCATGGTAAGCCTTCTTGAAATATTGTGACATTAAACCATTTTCAAGCTTTTCTCCAACGCAAAAAGAGATTATGCAAAAATGCATTGTGGTTTCGGTGGTAAAGGCATGTTTTTCATTCCAAATAATGACAGGATATCCCATTTCTTTCAGTCACTGGTCAAATGCTGTCTAAATGTGTTGGAAAACTACAGTTTGTGTTCACATTTGACCTTGGTAATCCTTGGAAAATGTTGATCCCAGATGACCTTTGACCTCCACCATAAACAATAGGGCTCTTCCCATCACCATAAGGCATTCACATAGCAAGTATGAATCCTATCCATGCTTCCTATACGTTGAGATATCATGTTAACAAAGTTTTAAAAGTTTGACCCCAGTGACCCCAGTGACCCCGGATGACCTTTGACCTCCCCCCAAAAATTCGGTTCTTTCTCATCATAACGCATCTTCATATTTAGTATGCAATCAATTCAAGCTTCCTGTCTTGAGATATTGTTTTAACAAGGTTTTAGATTTTGACCCCTGGTGACCTTTGACCTCCACCAAAAACAATAGAGTTCTTCTCACCATTATGCATCTACATACTAAGTATGTGTATGGACTTTATCCAAGCTTCCTAACTTGAGATATTGTTAACAAGGTTTCCACAGTTTGACCTCCGTTGACCCCAACTGACCTTTGACCTCCACCAAAACAACAGGGTTCTTCCTCTTAATATGGAGCATCTATGTACCAAGTTTCAGAACTGTCGGAGTTTCCCTCCTTGAGATATCGTGTTAATAAACTACATGTCACAAACGCACACACGCGCACACACATACATACGCCAACGTACATGCTTGCATGAATGCATGTATAACTTGACCCCACGGCAAGGGACCTAACAAAGCACTGGGTGAAAATTGCGTTTGAATTGTTAACAAAGTGTCTGGGAAAATAAAGGTATATAGGTTTTCAACTTCTAAACTTAAGAAGAGCTATATGAGGTTTTACCACTCAGTTTTTAACCAATTGTTTTAAGTCGGACCGGCCACGGCCTTTTTTTCAGTTTTGGCTCACTGGCTTGTTTTCCCTACTCCATTGCTTATGCTGAGCACCAAGCACAATGGCAGTAGGTTCCAT
>WURT03068311.1:0-13562 GCA_009936505.3 Holothuria glaberrima
TGTTATATAAAACAAATAATGAATGTTTTCCATTCGTGCAATAGTATGAATAATTTCATTCGTTGAAAGATTGGACGCTCTATTCAACTCGGCTTTGCCTCGTTGAATAAAACATTCAATCTTTCAACTCATGAAATTATTCATACTATTGCACTCATAAACATTCATTATTTGTATATTAGACACATGTTCAGATCTGTCAATGGGGAGGGGGATCTCAAGGTGATTGTATTCACTTGCTATTTCCAGACAATGGTAATAGTATCAGAAATTAATACTTCAGTTTCAAATAAAATAAGTAACAAAATACAGAAGCATTATTTTTACTTACATCGGCAGAGATGGTTTCAAGGTTTGTTGTGTGTGCTTCCTCCAAAGCAGTAGCATCCTGTAAGGGTTGAAAGAGCACAAACTATAGTGAAATAACTGCTTTAATTAAATACTTTTGAGTAATGAGGTTTGTAGTATTGTGGCCACTCCCTTCCTACAGTGAATATTTTTTATAAACATTCTATTAAACGAGTACTTTTGCAATATCTTAGGACAGGGTGAAGTGTGCTGCCAATATTTGTCTGCATGTGCAATGAACTTCTATTGAAATTTTTGCATATATTCAAGTGTTTTAATAACTGTGCAGTTAAACAAAAAGAATATGAGGGAGTGCTGATCTCAAAGTGTTTTGTACTCATTTGCTGTTGTCCAGACAATGGTAATAGTGTCAGAAAATAATGCTTCAATTTCAAATGAAATAAGTTGCAAAATATGGAAGCCTCATTGTTACTAACCTCGGCAGAGATGGTTCCAAGGTTTGTTGTGTTTACTTTTGCCAAAGCAGGAGTTTCCTGTAAAGGCTGAATAAGCACAAGAACACCCTAATAACTATTGTGGAATTACTAAAACTTTAGTTAAATACTTTTAATTATGAGGTTTATACTGTACATTGAACCATGCAGTGTTGTGGCCATTGCAAGGACTTTATGCAATTGAATATTCCTGATGTTACTGTATAAAGCTCTTAAAATGTTTAAATTTGCATTTTGATAATTGGTTTCTTAATGGAGACCCCGAATTGTATTCACTCAAATACTGTACATTTATTTGCAAGTATGCATTTGTAGGCCAGTATCCAGGGGAGTGGATTCTCGGAGTTGAGTGGCGCTGGCACTGGGGTGGGGGTTTTTTTTTAAAATGAACCCAAAAGGCGTTAAATTATACTATTGTAAACATGTTATAGAACCAGTATTTCTCAAAATATCACAAATTATGCAAATCCTTTTCAAACTATCAAAAAACACGTCTTGAAAAACGTCCCTTTGTAAATATTATTCCTATATACATCATATACTTGCTGTCAAAGAGATTATACCTGTACTGTGTGTTAGGCTTATGTTGTGATGTACAGTATATTGCAGAGGTGGGGACTCATGATTGGGACTTGGACTTGAGTCCCGTTTTGGGGGGACTTGCCACTTACTTGAGACTTGGGTTCAAATGACATGGGACTTAAGTCTTGCCCAAAAAGTTAGTAGAGACTTACGACTTGCCCCCAGAAGACTTAATTGATATTTTATGATCGACTTACTAAATTATGAGTTGTCAAAATCAGAACGATCATTTTCATTCACAACACAACTTTGTTGCGTCAATACATTCGCACATAAGACAGTACACAGTTAGTTGCAACTTGCACTACTTTGCCTATACTTTGCCTGACACTGTACTGTAAAGTGCACTGTGTAAGGCATGTCCAGTGCCTTTTCGTACCAGGTACATACAGTTTGACAGATTGAAGGGTGGTTCATTGAATTCTCGATCAACTGTAACAATAATCAAGTTATGTTTCCAATACATATATTGATGTATGATGATATAAGTTTAGCTCTAGTAAAAGACCTGAAGATGGAATTGCCTTATGTGCTTTGAGCTGGCCTGTGAGGTTTGAGGGGCATATTAACGAGTGTTGAGTGTGGGCAATGTGCTGGCCATGCTGTACATTAGCATATAAAATGATAACATCAAGCATAAAATAGTTAATGTTTTTTGTACTGAACTTTTTATTTACTTTGAAACTTATAAACTGGTACATCGTTTTTGAGTTCATTCAGCTTATTACAGTTTATGTGTGTAAATGTGACAGTTTCTATAGGATTAGTGTTACCTTTACAGTCCAAGGAAGATTCTTTATGCCATAGTCATAGAGGAGTTCTGTACCAGGTGGAATATCCTTCACAGCAAACAAACATAAGTGAGGAGTTCCTTCATGGAGTATAACCTTCATTTTTGAATTGTACTCAGACTTATCACCATGGTTAATGAGACGTCCCAGTCTAGGTTCATTAACTTCAGGTTCTGATGTTGCATCAATGCTGAAAAAAATGTGAATTTACTGTAAGTCTTTTCTCTGGGGAAAGAAATGTCAGCAGTTCATTTGTCAATAATGTGAGTGCTTGCACCACAGACTTCTTATACACATGGACAGACGGTCCAATAAGGTCGCCTCCATTCAGACAAATTTTGGCATATCAAGATGACCACCGCACTTCTGTCTTCGAGTAATTTAACAATGATTCTGCAGTATTCTAGAAGAAATACAACCATGAATAGGAGAGCAATATCATAGCCCCTCATTTTGTTCTTTGAATTTGACCATGCTTTTTATTTTATTTGAATTTTTACTAAGTTTCTCACAAAATCTGCTGACATAGACCGTAGAGTAAGTCCAAGCTTTACACACAAGACATAATGTAAGAACCATATTGGTAAACTTTAACTTGTATGTTCACTGGTGACACTCCACCCATAGCTAGACTTAAGTGCCATATGCTCTGTCCATATTTATAAGAAGTCTGTGGCCTGCACATATCAAAAACAAAATTACACCAGAATGCATACATTACCACCAGAATTCTATCTCAAAAATTCAACAGGAATCATTCTTTACTTATGTAAGCCCGATCCTTAATCTTAGATTTCAGTTTAAAATCATTTTGTTTTTCAGACTTTAAAATCTACATTGCCCAGTGAGTTTGGGGGAATTTGCTGTTCTTTAGAGCCACTGGTACTAAAGTTCGTTCACTACAAAAGCCCATTAGGATCATAAATTTTTTTTATTTTAATTTGATTAATCAAATTATTAATTTGTTAAATCAAATCATTAATTTGTTTAATCAAATTATTAATTTGATTAAGCAAAAAATAATTTGAATAAACAAATAAACTAATTTGATTATACAAATTAATAATTTGATTAATCGAATTAGAAAAAAAAAATTCATGGCCGTAATGGGCTTTCATAGTGCACCACTTTGATGTCCCCTGCATAGAAATAAATGACAACTCCTCAGCAATTAATATTTGATTTAAGATACATATCCTGTAAAAATTAATTCCTGAACTGAAGAATGACTGTTTGCATTTTTCTTACTTACCAATAACGATTTCCTCCATGCTCAAAGAAGTATCTAAATACACTAGGTGTCTCTTTTTCCCGTCTCTCCCCCTCACAAGCTGATAGCAATTCCCCTGTATATTCAACAAGGAATTCTCCAATTGAAACATCTACTTGTGTGAAAACACCTCTTCCTGAAATTAAAGGTTTAACACAACAATTCAACCTCAAACTTGCTACATAATTCCAAAGATTGTTGGAAGTAATAGCTTTGGCTTTGGTTAAGCCACTTTCACTTCTATGGTAGGAATGTTAGCAACACATGGTATAGGCTACACGATAATAATCCACAATATGAGGGATACAGCAGCAGTTAATTAGTTTCAACCCAGCACTATGGTTAGAATATTTCCCACATGAACTACGAATGTACAGTGCACAGTATGGATTCGAAGTTCAAATCGTACTGTAGTACCTGCTGCACACAGTAAGTAACACTTTGTACACTATGCATATTGCAACTTGAAAAGTTTGTGCACATACAGTAGCAGCCATGGAGCTGCCACTCAGACTCCTACTCTAAAACTTGAACAGGGCTCCCAATGATCCTATATTTCCTATATATTCCTATATTTTGAAAATGAGCATACATTTTCCTATAAAAAGGGAATACCTCCTATATTTCCTATATTTTTCATTTAAACTGTCTGTGTTCAGTGCAGTAGCCTGAGATTTCCAAACGAGAAATGAAAGTTGGCCAACTTGAGAAAAATACAGAAATGCTGAAAATTCCACTGTCCAAATTATGATTTCAAGGCCCCAAGACCCTGGGAAATTGCATTTAATGGTTCTTTTTCCCCAAATTTTTCCCAGGGAAACCCCAGGACTCCCACCTTGGACACGGTCGTATGTTTCTCTGCATGAGGAATGAACATCTCCTGCTGGAATACATCACCATATACACTGGCTAATGATAGAATAGCCAGTGATAACCTTTAATTATTAACTTAACTTAATGAGCTTATAAAGTAGCTTTAAATAAGGAGTTGCTGCAAAGTTATTTTGAACAACAGCTAAATCTCACAAATAGCTTCTTATTTCACATCAAGTAACTTTCATGATATGTTAGATCATAAATACTGCATATTCAAGGTGAACCAAGGAGTTAGTCTACATAAATTTCTCAACTCTGACATCCAGTAAGGAAAATATTGCAACATGATTCTCAAGAGCCATTCAATAGGCTGACCATACACACTAATTCAAACTAGGACGACTACATTTTGGACATTTCCTCCTTTAAATCAAATCTAATTTTTCTTCTTGAAATCTAAGGTTGTTTCTAAAGCATGAAATTTAAAAGTAAAGAATATTTAGACGCAACTTTTAAAGTCTAAAAGGTTTCATTTCCTCCATTTTCTTGCAAGCTTTACACTATGGCTGTGCACCAACTGATAATGCCTAGCCCCGTGTCATACTGTACTAAGAGCACTAGGGGGAAGCATGCACTTGGTATGAGACTTCTTATAGGGATGCCATGCATGTCACAGCCAAAGAATTCAGTACATTATTAAAAGTTCAGATCATTTTTGGAGTCCAAAGCTTCACTACAGATAGCACCATTTTGGATCTAGGAAAACTTAGGGGAAGAAAAATTTCCCATATAGAGGTGTAGTCCCTCTCCTTTGGTAATATCCCCCTAAATTACACCCTCACATGATAGAAAAATCACTTAATAATGATTCGTAAACTTATAATCAATTCAAAGCTTTACATAGCTTTAGAAAGATAACACCATTTGCATCCAGGCCACCTCACGTAGACAGAAATTTCTTGAGTATAGGATGCCATACTCTTCTCTTAGACAGCACCTCTTAATTGCCTTCCACACAGCCACAAAATATGGAGAATATCACAAAATAATGATAATTTGTAATATGATCAGTTCAAAGCATTGCCAATGATACTGTAGGACAATTTTGAACCTAAGACAGGCCTTACATGTACCCTCCCCTTAGCACCCCCCCCCCCACCATTCAGATTGGTACCCAAAATGTGAGGAAAAGAAGAGTTCACCTGGGGTGTTTACTATCTGTAGGCATGCCACTTGTTGTTCCACTTAGATAGTGTCATGAACTGTCCCCTAGAGATTTCACCCAGGCTTCGGCCTTGGTGTTAGCCTACATTAGTCAGAATGTTTCATATAGGGATTATTTTCAGGAGTTATATGTGGTTTTGGAAAACTGCTTAAAAGTCATTTTGAGAACACTTTTTGCACCAAAAGAGTGGATTGTAAAGCTCTTTGCTCAGGCTCAAATTTAATGGTCCAGGATTTGCACTAAAAAATTACGAGTTCACTGACCAGGTAATGTCAGATAGTGATACTGCCCATCCCCACTTCAACTATATTTCCTATTAAACAGTATATTTTTTTCCTATATTATTTTGTCTCTCTGTTGGGAGCCCTGCTTGTAGACCCTTGTATTACAAACAATATATTTCCTTTTTACTACAGTACCAAGAATTTTTTGGATGTTGACTGTAGTAAAGCAATTCACTATGAGAAGTTGGGAACCCTGGTATATCCAGCTACTTTGTATAAATTTAAATTTGGAAGTCTAAACCTTTTTCAAAAGATCAAAGAAAAAGGCTATAGTTCTAAAAGCCTTGCAGCATTATGCTGGATTTGCAACTTGCTTTTTAGACATTCAAAAGAAGGCAGTATACATAAAAAATGATAAAACTGTGAGGGAACTTCTGAAACTAAAGTAAAAACTTACTGTACAGTCATCAGAATAGTGAGTTTCAAATGTTCTTTTGACTGACAAGAAAAAGTGCAGGTAAGCTGCTATGGAGCTAGTCAGCAGTCATGTAAATTAACCAGAATTTTAAGTGGAAATAGGATTTTGCACATTGAATACACTGTAGCTACAGCACAAATTTTCCTGCATGATGGAATCCCTAATCAAAACTGACTACATAAAATGTTATTTACCTATTTTCTAGTCGGTCCTGACTAAAGTGTTTGAATTTTATGGATCGTCACTGCCTTAATTTAATTTTTGGACATTGTACAAAACTAATGCAAAAAGTTTCTATGAAAAATATAAATGCACACATTGTACTGTGAGGGGTCCCTGTAAAAGAAAGACCTAAGTCTGCAAAACTAAGATCTGAAGGTTTGATGGAGAGAAAGTTTCAGTCTCGTAGGAAATCTCACTCTCACCAGTCTCTAAACGCTGACAGTTAACAGTCTCTAAAAGCTACAGTACAAGTTTATAACCATGGTTTAACTTTTCCTAAGCATATTGATCAGCAACACAAATCACTAAGTTGGGGGGGGGGGGGAGTCGGCCACTTTTTTATGTTTTAGGCACACCAGCTCTACAGAACAGGTAAACAGGGGATGGTGGGCAATTTTGTGAGTATGGAAACAATGAAAAGACTCGTAATAAACATATAAACACATCGTCAGCACTGGTGGGTAGGTATTGATGAAAACTACTCCCGTAAGCCTGCATAAGCCCTACTTTTGATATGCAGAATCCTAATTTTCTCCTCTTGTTGTGAGACGTATGGACCGACTTTTATCCTCCTTTTACACTTGGGTCGACTTGAAAGCCTGTAATTGAGCACAAGTGTATGTTACTGTAAGGGTAAAACCTTTTTCACCTAGTTTCTTGTGCACACTGAAAAACAGTCAAGGCAAAGGATGTGCTGAGCATTTCATTAAATGTTGGTAACGTTGGTGGCCATCTGAGGTGTGGGGGTGGGGGTATGGGGGAAATAACACTGTATGTATGTCTTTCTGTGCCAGATGGAGATACTGTAAAGTATATTGCCGCAAGGGATTCACTAGTAAAGTGCTGGGTGACAATTATAGTACACCCTGGACCACCAGTTGCTGCCTAATTACACCATGTGACGAGAGTATAGTTCATCTCTGCCAATTAGGTTTACACTATAGGCTATGGGATATGTACTTGCTGGTGGTACACTTTACATGAAATTTCCTGGTATTGGTGGAGTGGTGGGTCATTGTGTCCATCAAATGGGAAAAGCAGCAAAGTCCATTGTGAAAACTCTGTTCAGGGACTTGTACTGTACTACTTTCATTGTAAATATTGTAAGCCTATTTAAACCCCGTGTGCAGTATCCTGTAGTTGTTCAACTTTTTTTTTTCTCTCATATACATGTTCCAGTGCTGTTCATATTTACCTGGTGTTATATTTGAATTGATCATTCAAGCATTTATATATTTAATTTTATGATGCTTCTGTTCAGTTTAACCTTAAGGTCTTTTTATCAGTGATTAAACAATGGTGGCTGATTTCATGTGTGTCGTACAGGACGTTTAGAGGGTAATTTGAGGGCACTTTGTCTGTTTAACTACAATTAAACATCACAAAACTGGGGGTTTTTTTGGCCTGTTAACATAGGGTACTTGTTCAAATGCAGAATGTTCATAAGTTTGGACCATATCAAGGACAATGTCATCAAGTAAGGTCATTATATATCACGTGTTTTACGGGACAGAAAGTGGACACAGCTTTTCAACTTAACATTTCACTTGCAAAATTCTGTAAATCCTCCAGGAATAAACAATCCTACATATTCACAATATTACATGTGGTAGCAGCTACTTCTCTTAATTTAAACTTCTCTTATTACCCTTGGGAAATGAAGAAGGAATTTCGATCCTGTTGTACGGGACATAAAAAAGTGTTGTAGGGGACATATTTGTCCACCAGGGTGATTCCACGAATAGGTGGACATGGGCATGAAATTTAAAATTCATCATTTTTGAAAGGAATTTGCCATTCTGAGTACAAAACAAGTTGAATTCTCTAGAAATATCAATAATTTAAGATTTACTTGAAAACTGTGGATGATAAAGGATTTATTAATTGCTCCTTTTTTATGCAATTTATTAATGATTTCACATAATTTGTAAAAAAACTGACAATACTTTCTGAGCAAAGCACTCAAATAATTCCATACTTTGACAGAGCAGTTTCCCAAATGTCCTTCAATACTCCTTTAAAGAAAAAAAATAGGAAAATATAACAGCTTTAATCAGTAATTGTTGATTAATAGGTATTTACGTGCATGTCCTGTACAACACTTTTCTCCAATAAAAGTTTGTCCTATTTTAAGAAAATTACTGCAATAATTTTCTAAATTCATTTCTTCTATAAGGATCATGGGCCAGTTATTTTAAACCCACGATATGCTTGTTAATCAATCCCATTGTTAATTAATTTGTAAATTAATGAATGTCACATAGCCTACAACACTTGCGTTGTACAGGACATGTCCCGTACAACACATACCTAGACAAAGTGCCTTCAGATGGCATAACTTTCAGAGTTGATATTAAAGGCCAGTACATTTTATGTCCATAAAGATCATTAAAATTCCTTTGCCTTCCTGTGAGACCATGAGTCATATAAAATGTACATTAGTAATCTGTTAGTGGCTTGAAAGTTGGCTGTGGCAGTTGGATTTTCTTTAGTTCTAGAGTTAGTTGTGTTCTTTCAGAAATGTTCACAGAAACATTAGTTTGAAAAGACCTTCTCTTGTGCAAAGAAGTTAAAATAATGGAGGTAAGGGGAAGAAATCTATCAAGTTAGTAGCTGAAAGGTGCAAGACATATCGTACAGAAAAATTACAGCATAATGCGTCATTGCTTGCTAAAGAGAGACAGAGGGATATTGCTCATTAAAGAGCTCAGAAAAGAAGATGAGTGCCACTGAAAAGACAAAATGTTTATGCAACTGAAATTATGTGTCAGGCCTCTTAAATGCCTTAAAGGGAAAAACAAATTCTGCTTTCGTAGTAGGTACATGATAAAGCAACAAATTATTTATAAACAAGTAGCAGCAAACATTTCATTGTATCTTGTTCCATTCTAGAGATAGCTATTTATTGCAATGACAGGATGCCACCACTTGCAAAAAAGATGACTTGTAGCAATTTTGTTATGATGTCATAGAGTTACAATAAAGTATACTTTGTCTATGTAGTTCTTTCTAAGCTGTCTCAATAACTTCTTTGATACCATCAGTATTGTTAAGTTTCTGCTTCAACTATTTATTCCCCAGGCTGTTAAGTTTTGGAAAGGGTGCACAATTTTTTTGTATCATTTGCAAAAAAAAATTAAAGACTAGTCCAAAGAAAGCAAAGATATCCATTTCAGTTTTGTACTAATCTGGCTCTGATAGGACATTACAGGCTTGCTGGAAGTCATCTTATGGTGGTATCCTGTAATTTGCAATAATTACCCATATCTTTAGAACAGAACAAGATGCAACAAAGCTGTTTGCTGCTACTTGTTTATAATTTATTGTTTTATCATATGTACCTACTGAGAAAGCAGAATTTGTTTTCCATTTAATTGTCAGAAATTCCTAGGGCGTCGTTCCTAGAACGTCACGCCTGTTCACCAAATCTGTTCATTGTGAAGCGTATACCGGCCGACCAAAACAACAAATTTTCGGTCATTTAAAGGCGTGTAAAGAAACCTAAATGCCAGAGCTTCACCGCCATGGCCCCCCACCAGGGCTTTACTCCAACATAAATAGCAGCAATTTATCATTTTAAGAAGTATGCACTGTATGCAGCGCGATGTTTATTGTGCAACCTCACACGAACATCGATCAGGCTCACTGTTGATATTCTCAACTCCGTTGCCGAGAAAACCCGATTATGACATCGTTATGAGCAGGGGCGTAGCTACGGGGTGCTGAAGGGCGTGCGCCCCCGTGAAAGCCTCGCCCCAGTCGGTCAGTCCCCCACTGGAATTCAGGCTCTTGAAAAAATAGGCTATACCTTTTCACCTTTTGCCACACTCAAATTATTATTCTTGGTGCAGCAATCCATCTCATATTTTCGGGAAGAAGGCGGAACCCGACTGATTTTCAATGCAAAATTTCGGCGCGCTTCGCGCGCATTTTTCACCCTACACATTTCATATTTTATAATCATTATTAGGGCAATAATGCATTTATTGTGATCAAAGCCCATTTACGACAAAAGTACATCTTCGATCTCTGCAGGGACCTATAGCATCAGTAGAGAATCTTCCAGCAATATAATAGCACAAGTGGCGTACACGGTAACATTCGTAGCATGTACTATTTGTCGTTACTCATTTTTTACTAGTGCCACGCCACAGCCAATATATATATCACAAAATAATTTCTAAACATGGGCCAATTAATTGAAGGATTTGACATTTTTCATCTAAGTTACCTTACCTTAACATTTTTTTTCAGGGGGGAGAAGTTACCCCTCCACTTAGACAACACACCTTTCATTTACAGTCAATCAAAAGAAAAAAATCAAGTAGCCTAATTGCAAAAGTTTTCCAGTATATGATCAGTTCGAAAATTATTAAAGATAGCACCATTTTGCATGTAAGTCATCTTAAATGAACAAAAATATCTCAAGGGAGAGGGGGCACCCCTCCTCTTAGACCCCTCCCCCAGGATGATCACCTGCACAAGGTGACAAAGCAAATAATTGCTCCCGGTTCAAACTAGGCCTACTTCCTATGTGAATATGAACATTTTACACCGGCTTTCTGGGTGTGTCTGGGGTAGACTTACAGCATCATCTTCTATAGTGCCCCCAATCACCAACCTCTGCGCGACGTCACAGTGCAGATTTACTGAAAAGTGTCAATGCCGGTGTCAATTGAACTCACAAAAGAGTCAAGATTTTTCAAAATAACCTACCACACTTTTTTTTCTAGTCAATCAACTATCCCATAACCATATCAAGACATGAGTTCTCACAGTAAAGGATGTTTAGAAAACTTCAGAGCAACTTGCAAGGCCTGGGAAGTGTCATTTCCGGCGATCTATGAGGTTTTTTTAGCTGAAATTTTCTGGTACTCTGCGCACCAACAAATGGTGGCGCTCCGTTCATTTAGGTAGTAACAAGGCGCCCTCCCATGGAATGGTCACCCCCCCGCACCCAGCCCCTACTAAAATGATCCTGGCTACGCCACTGGTTATTAGGAATTATTTTTTCGACCAGTCTACCTGCAAGTCTCCTTTTTTCGACAAATTCGATCGGTCACTAATCTCAATCCTCAGTAAAGTAGACGCACATATGACTGCAAGTATGAGGCAAAGTTATTAAGTGGGACAAAAGCAAATATAAAATGAAAACATGGCTAAGATTTTTCTCATAATTATTTTTGCGTAGTAAATCATTTGTCACCCCTTCTTTTCGTCTTCATTTTCAAGCTGAAATCCACTCAAATAGTGCACCGTTTGCGATTTACGTCCTTCTGAAATTACATTTTTTTTCCAAAGGTGATCGAGGACCCCTCCCCTTAGACCCTCCCCAGACCACAGATCAGTAGCCTAATATCTCACCCCCAAGCCCAAAAGTGCCTGTGTACGGCCTTTCACCTGACTGAATCATTGTTATACATGTCATAATTTCTCTGGTATGGTGGTCTGTGACAGCCCAATGCATACTAATTACTATGCTAGCTTACACTGATTATACCATATCAATGACGTGTAAAGCTACCCATGCAGTAAGTTTGCGAGCAGCATAACTCCTATATCCAGTGTATCCTGGTGTATGCGGCAGTGCCCTAGCTTCGCTGATTCGCAGGGGCGGCCCCGCCCCTTTTTTCGCCCGCACTACTCCCTCTTTTGACCTTTCCCGCCCTGCCCCCTCTGCTCAGCTGCCCTTGTAATCTTCCGCAGGGTTCTGTACTAACCAAATTACGGCACCAACAGAGAACCGCTAAACACGTGTAGCTATGTTTGATATGTAGTAGTTCCGTGTACACTGTATAGAAACTTAATACAGCACGTTCTTCACATTGCAATCTTCTATTGAGGCACCATGCATTGACCTGCTTTCCCGAAATTTTTAGTTCAACTTGTAGCTACGGAATACAATGCTGTGTGTCAGAAGCCCCGGAAGATGCGCAATAAACGCGGGCTAATTTCAGCGACCAGCCTACAAAAAATCCCCATACATACAGTGTGGGAAAACTCGTGTTGTACGTACTGTAGGCCTTGTGGTTTCGGTGACGAGTGCTCTGAGCTTCAACTATAACAGATCATGGTGACCATTACAGTGTCCCATTTTCCTTCTCTCGTTTGAGGTTTAGGTCCTAATTACGAGTTTAGAAGAGGAAGGAAAAAAACAAAAACGGCCTTTAATTTTACCCTCGTGAAAACATCTGTCATATACGCTGAAATATTTATAAGCGTAGGAAGCAATATGAAAGTGGGTGGCGGAACAAATTTTGTACTGCACCTCGCCCTACCCCTTCGACCAAAACATAGATTTTTGATGTGAATTTTTTTGCCTTTTTCTACCTGAAAGAGCAATTTAAAAATAAATAAATAAAATGAACAAAAAAAAGGAACATTTGTATGCCATAACTCATGTTAAAAAATGAAACTGCACATTAAATAAAATAGAAATCTTTGCTTTTTGCCAACCATTGTACAACCAACAACTGCAGTACATCTATGCCCTCTTGAAAGGAATATTGATAACATCTGGACGCCAGTATACTGGCATATTACAGGCCGTATATATTCTAGCATGCCATCCAATGGGGGTGAAAGAGGGTTTCCGCCCCCACCATCGAGAGTGGAGACCATCTTTCCTACGCCTATGATATTTATGGGACAATGCTTGTATAGAAGTAGTACTTGTGATTGTATCGCAAACTCAATTCAAGAGTTTAGTGACTTCACTGCATGCGAGAATTTTATACACAAAAGTTGCATTGACTGTGCCTCGGAGCTGTTATTGACTGGTTAACATCGAACCAATCACACGGTGCGTTTTACAAGGGAGCTGCTAATTTGTCCAAGCAGTAGCAGATAAAAGATGAGAACAATCTATAATTTGCAAAGTAACTTCCAGTGATATGAATATACTTACCTTTGAGACGACCAACAAATTTCAACAAACCCTATCAAATCACCACAGGGTTAGTTAGTTAGTTAGTTAGATGAGGTTTAATGGCCCAGTTTACAACCACTTGGTTCAAGTCGAGCCGGCCACGGCCTTTTTCCAGTTGTGGCTCACTGGCTTGTTTTCCCTTACTACATTGCTTATGCGGAGTATCACGCACAACGGCAGAAGGTTCCATTTTTAAAGTCTTTGGTATGACTCGACCTGGGAA
>WURT03068322.1:0-13561 GCA_009936505.3 Holothuria glaberrima
AAGGACAGCATCAATTTGGACTGAGGGTTTAGCAGTAATAAATCCCCCCCTTTTTTGAGTTTCTGGCGGAATCCCTGCCCCCCATCATCTGAATTCACGAATGGCTTTTCTTGAACATGTCACAATATTTTTGTCGCTAAATTGTTAAATTCACGGAGGAAAACTCACTGGCTTTACCTTTTGTTTGTATATATACAGTACTAGTTACGTTCAAAACATCTTCAGAGGGGAATAAGAGGAAATTTGCAAGAGTTTGCTGATTTTCAAAGCAATTTTGGGGTGACTGCCTACTGCTGCAGTGTTATGCAACCCATGGTTTGATAATTAATGATATGGCATTCAGTCAAACAACTTGGGAGATACCTTCATGTGGGGTGTCTGCAAGTTTCTTCATAGGGCAAGAGGTGATCTCCTTGGCCGAAAAAGTTGCCCAGGAAACACTGGGATGTATGCAAGTTTTCAGTACAGTTCATGCCTTTGATATTGTATGCATGACACATTTTGACTATACAGTAGGCCTAATGATTATTGTATATTACTAACTTCATGGTTGCCAGTACAGTATATACTGTAGTACTACAGAAGCAATTAGCCTGAGCAAGATCTGGCTATATTACAGTTTCATGTACAACAGTGTGCATGTCCATTGTCTGAGTAAGGGAAGGATACAACAGGGCAACATACTTTAAACTGTAATATGTACAGAGTTACTGTAGAGCTCATGTCATGTTTCAATGTGTATACTGTATGGTACGCTACAGTTACATGTGGCTTAAAGGGCAATTCTCGTCATCCCAGACAGTTGCAATTCTCCCAACTACAGTATGCAACTTGTAGCCCCTCCCATAACATTATAAAACTCCTTCCTGTGCAGACAAAAACCTATTTTATTACTTCAAGGTCATGTCCTGATGAGTATACAAGGCTATAATGTGTAAACCAAGCACTCTCTCTGCACTGTGTGGATTGTGAGCTACTGTGTATCTTTTGAATTTTCAAACTTTGCTGTCAATCAAAGAGCAGTCATCAACTGAGAATTTTGATACCCCTACACTAAAATATACTTCGGGGTGATGAGTGTATGGCTTTAAGCTTTTGTACAGAAGGATGGTGAGCTCAGGGAGCTCAAATCTAACAGTAGGGTTAAAATACTGTACAACCAGATCTCCTGTAGAATTCCCTGCTGGGAACACAAAAGACTACAAGAATGCTTTCTGGCTTGTGCCTTGCTACAGTACTAATTATGTCCAGAACAATACTACCATTGTTTGTCTAGGTGTGGTCACTGAGAGTGCTACTGAATGAAGAGCTATAGAGGGAGGATTATAAAAAAAAAAATTCAAACTCCCCCTCTTGAAAACATGATATACAGTACACACACTACTGCATGCATGCATGCACTGTAAACTAAAGCATGTTAAATGAAGTGCATTAATGTATACATACATACTGGTATACTGTAGAGTACCATACATGATTGTACTGTAGCGCTGTTGTATATAATGACTGGGATTTTTCTTAAAAACAACATTACATAAAGAAGATTATTGTTTCTTGCAGAAAATACTGTTCTGTAAAAAGCTTCATTTGTGTGCAGTACATGATGACATATGATGTCTTCTGAGGCCTGTTCAGTGTTATCCTTAGATGTTAGAAAACCTAACTAGCAAACTTGGCTGCCTTATTGATGATGTACTGTCAAAGGTGTTCAGCTCCTGGTAAGGTATGAATACAACTGGTGTAAAAGATACACCACAAAGTATTAGTAAAATCTGTACATAGAGTAAATTCAAATTATTCAAAGGCATATCCCATCACCTTCTAACTCAACCCTTATCCTCTTGATCCAGTTGTTCTCTAGACTAGTTAGTCTAACTAAATAGAACACAAAACATATTTTGCAGTATACTATACCTTGACCAGCCAAAAGGCAAAACCATTCTCCCCATTCTCTCCCAATCTCCCCCTCTCCCAATCTCCCCCTCTCCCAATCTTCCCCTCTCCCAATCTCCCCCTCTCCCAATCTTTCCCTCTCCCAATCTCCCCCTCTCCCAATCTCCCCCTCTCTCAATCTCCCCCTCCACCCACCTCTCCCAATCTTACCCCTCCTCCTCAACCCAACAAAAGACTTGAAGAGGTGTCCACATTGCAATCTTATTATCAGGGTTGTTTTTTTGTCTTTATGTACAGTATGGACTTAAAAACAAATCTGTGTTCATGTAACACACTCATGATGTCATGTATTTACAATACACACTAACAATGTTACATGGTGTGACAGAACTGATATGTACGTATACAGTACACAACTTGAAAGCATTGTCTCCCCCTGTCAGTCTCTGAGCTCTACTGGCAATGAACATGAAGGTATTGTAAAACATTATATGCCAGAAGCAGACTATATATAGGTTATAGTACAGTTCAGTACCAGCAATATACACTTCAATATTAACACCACACTACACAATTTGACACCACACGTTATCCAAAGATGACCTCATATAGTCAAATGCATGTGACTGTGTTACTATGTGCATCGTACTGTACAGTATGTATGAGTACTGTATAGTGCACTGCATGTACGGTACTGTACTGTATAACTAGATGTTCCTTCAGTCAAGAGGAATACTCCCATTATGCAAAAAATTCATAACCAACTCCCCAATCATCACATTAACGTGTGGGATTGTGCGATTCCCCCACTTTTCTCAACAAACCCCAAGCTTTAAAATTACTGTATGTGCAGGAATACTGTATCTCACACCTCTTGAGAAAACCAGTTAGGAAAAAGTTGACTTTTTATTGCAAGTTATCCAGATCCCCTTTCAACCACAATCCTCCCTCCCCCCACCTCCAATTTTTTTGTAGGGAGCAATTTTCTCCCACCCTTATCTTTGAGACAGTGCCAATAGTGAAACTGTACTGTACAGTATACTTCAGTCCAACAAAAACTCATCATTAGTCATACCACAACTAGCGTGTGCTTTAATACAGGGTAACTTTTTATACTACGCAACATACAGTAGAGGGGAATCCCCTATCCTGAAATACTGTAGGAACTGTACTTTACTATGCATACAATACACAGTACACTATGACTAAAGATGAGTGGACCTCAATGTACATCTACACAAATATACAGTATACAGTACATACAGTACATACTATTTTGAAGGGGTGAACTATGACTAATCATTTTTAGTTGTCAAGAAAATTTAAGCCTACAAGGCATTTTTTATGACAAACATTATGACATATTCTTACTGTACAGTAGTATGTAAACATCTAGATACAAGATGGCAAATTTTGCTTACATAAGGAATGGATCAACAGTTGTGAATATTTTCTTTCTTTTTTTTTTGGCACAAAATCAACTACAATACTCACTGACAAAGAAATTGAAGCTACATATAACTAAGCAAAATTTGATGTTTGAAGTCCAACTGACAACCTAAGTATAAATACTGTACAGTAGGTCAGTACTGACACACATGCATGTGCAGTATTGACTGCCTATGCTATCACTCAAGTACAGTACATTGCACAATAGTCTTTCATCAAATTGAAACAGGGAACTGATACTCAGCTCCCTGATTGAAAGACTACATCACTACATAATGTACTGTGTACTGTACAGTACATTTGCACAGGTCTTGTACTGCACAGTGCAAGTGTGTGGACAAATTTACAGTACTGGTATACATGTTCGGCTAGTACAGTACTCAGGGTGAGTGTACACCCCACACCAAATATACTATATAGACTATTAAACAATAAAACAAAAAATGTTTATGCCACCTCCACATCTACCCCTTTCCCCACCCCTACCAACTATTGATTGACACCACTTTCATCTTCATATGGTGCAATGGGGCACTATAGGCCTACTGTACATTGGCACATTTCAAATCAGTATTTAATTTTTAGGCTATTCTTTAAACTAAATATGATGTCATTTTAGCCAGTATCCTTGGGTGAGTTTAACACGCAACTCTACAAGTTACTGTACATTCATGAAACTGTGGTATTCTGCATGCATGTAAGGTAATGCCATATTCAGGAAATGGAAATATGATTGTGATCTGCACTTCAAGGCTACCCAGCACAGCATATTACACAGTTCAGTGTCATGCAGTACAGTACACTACAGTAACATTCCACAGGGTACTGTACAGTAAATGTACATTATACCTGAAACAGAGTTCCACAAATCCCCTGCCCGACAGCCCGGGACAAGAAAGAATTCCCTCGGGAAGTGCACTGCTCAATAAAATATCCAGTCGGGTAAGCATCGCACCAGTCTTTTCCACAAAAGCTTTTGGGCAAATTTGAACCAGATAAGTGTCTCACTATGAATTCTGCAACATTAGTATGCCAATGTTAAATCTTTAAGCCAATTCTTTTAAACTGGGTACATTCAGTGGTGCCATCAACCACAAACATTTCACAAGTGGGGAGGGGTACATAGAGGTGGGGAGACAAGAAATGGGGGGGGGGGAGGCAAAAATGGAATGTGCATTACTCAGGTCTGTAAACTATGTAACCTCTGTACAGTAAAGTGGACTTTATGGAAAGCTGGAGGTACACGTAGGAGAATTGATTGCTGGGATAAATGCCCCATTCCCCCCTGCCCCCACTCCCCATTGAAAGCACCTTGGGCATACTGTAGTAGTAAATGTACAGACACCTGCAGAGGACATTTACAGAGTTAGTAGACTAGTTTTTGAACATTGAGAAGGAGACCATGACCACAGCTGGAAAAAAATGTCTATGGATTTCCCAGAAAGGGAGACAAATTTTGCACAGTACCTCCCATATTTTCATGTACATAAAAGGTGTACGTAAATTTCTCTCCAGAGACAAAAATTTCCCTTTAAATACCCAAATTTCCCTGGAAGGAGCCTCTCAGCTTCCCACCTTTCTCCACCCAGGACCATGACAAACATATACTGTACAATTATCACCTGTTGTGAGGGCTTAACCTTTCTGAAAGCAAGATGTAATACACTCATGCAATTTTTAAAACTGCTACTGTATGTCAAATTCTAGGGAGCTGCAATATATAATTAATGATCGTATCCAACATGTGCAATTAAAGCAGTCTTTGCCTTCTCATAATATGCCTAGGAATAACCTGCCACCTACCAGTAAATCATGATTGACTAGCCAAGCATCCTTAAATTACAGTGCATGCTATCATGCCGTATGTTAGAACCTCAGTTTTGAAGGGTACCCTAAGGCTAAGAGACACAATTTATGAAAGGTTTGGTAACTCCACGTTCAGCTTTATAACTTTTCCCTTCTGCTGACTCACAGACATTACAATGTAGCAAAGGTCTGAGACTGGAGCTTACTGTGCCTGTATCTTCTGAAATAAAGGTTTGGTTAAATGCAGGTCCTTTCTCTTGTATGGTTAACAGATATCACACTGATATTAAGCAACTAACAATCCAGCTAAATAAATTACAATAATTAGAACTCTCTATAACTGGAGAATCATCAAAGCTTTACTTGCTGTCTTGATTTGGGCTTATTGATTGTAATTGTTTTCATCCAAGGATCAAATCAAAATATGCATGCTTTTCAGTACCGTTTCTCCTAAGGCATCATGTCAAAATAGCCAAGCTGCAGTAGCTGTAGCAATGCTTTGTTACTATGCACATTACAATAGCAGTGACTAAGTAAATCCTGCTATTGTAACATGCATAGCAACAAAGCATGGCTGCAGCTTAGCTGAGGCAGCTGCAGCCTGAGGTTATAGTTCAGAAGATACTTCATGTAAGGCTACCTCAAACTGAGGTAAATAGACAACTGAAGGGAAATAGGCTGGCCTGAAGTGAATAGGATTGATGGTAGGTGTCTATTCACTTCAGTTTTTAGGTTGGCTTTCATGAACTATATATAAATATGGTTCCTACAGAAGACAACGCTCATATTCACACGTACAGGCCTGTAATCCCCGACTACCGCAGACGACTGCCTGCCTCCTCCAGCCTGGTCTCATCTTCTGTACAGGATACATAAATCTTCAACACGGTTATACAATACTTACTTAAGAGTCGGGATGATGTACCCATTCCTCAGTTGTTTGTAGAATTGTCCCATGGCAGCAGTGCCCTCCATCACAAATACCACATGAACTTGCTGCGAACCATCTTTACTCTCCTGGGGTAACATGTTGGCCAGACGAGTGACCTTCTTAACAGGTCAGAGGTCAGCAAGTGCTTCCTTTAAGACTGTATATTGTGAACGACTGAAAGAAATTTGAAGATCTGGAAACAAAAAAGAACACAAAGCGCGATAAATGAAGGGAATGCAAAATCATAGACAGTGAGAACGTGCCGAATTTTTGTGATTCCTACTGACAGGTTTGTGCTGCTATTGTAGGTAAAGTAAGGAAGTTTCCATTGTACTCTGCACTGGGAAATGCCTTGGAATGGAAGAGTTAAATTTTTCGTGCTGAATTGATGACGGCCAAGGAAATTGCACTGAGGAAAAACTTGTCATTTCTCTATGCCTGGGGAATTTGTTCCCCTGTGCCGGCCAAACTTCACAGCCTAGGAAGTCAGTTTCAACAACAATCAACTTGGGCTTTCCTTAAATACTTCAGTCACCCACATCAGTTTTAGTTTCACTTTGGAATAACATTTATTTTTAGTACAGTAGCTACAGAATAACTACCACACATTACTTTCCGATCTCAGTAGTTTTTGCCCCCAACTTTTTGCCGCTGAGAAATAGTCTTGACTAGGAAAGTACAGTATGTTTTGAAATGAGGCTACGCTGTATATTTTTTAGTTTCTTTGGCTTTACAAGAACTTTGCAAAAATGTTGCAATTATTGTGGAGTTTATGAGCACAGACTTCATAATGCACTAAATAGGAATTTTCCTTGTACTACTGTACATAATTAGCCTTACTGTACAGTACAGTAGCTGTTGTTCATGTTGCCAGAGGAAAACATGGCTTGCGGAGAATTCAGGTTTATGTTCCACGCTTGTTGCAAATCACTTACAGCAAGCAAGACTAAAAGCTGCTTGCATTTTCAAATTTATTTATATTACCTGAAAATGTAAACAGAAAAATAAATTTAACACTCCCTTTTATATAGAAAGACCTATTCACCTAAGATCAGGAAGCCAGTCACACACACTTATCTGGGAGAGTACTCATGCAGTGCTATTACAGTACTACTGTAAGTACCGTACTGTACCCTGAAATTCAGAGAAGATAAAGTAATGCTCTATTCCTGCAGTATAAATCTTTTTACTCATAGTCCTCCCCCCCCCCCACACACACACTTCTGAATATACAGTGGGCCTACATACTGTAGGTCTCCAACATGTCAGAGGCAGAAAGCATCCCTTTTTGGAGGTGGAAAGTACGGACACCAAAGTTGCAGAATACAACCCCGCACCAAAAGAGCATCCCTGACAAATCATGGTGACAAACTATAGTTTCTTGCGGTTAGGCCTAACCTGCTCTTCCATTTGGTATACCCTACAGTACTTATACTGTAGGTTTGTTCAAGAACATATGTGTGTGGGTTCCGCTTTGAAGTTTCAGTATTTGAGTCTAAATGGTCACCATCTCAATGAACTCTCCGTTACTCAAAATCCATATGGGCTGTAGTGTATGGCAATTTATATTTGGCTTATATCTGGACAAGATATGGAATCTGTGTCTGCCTATTTAAATTTACATTCAAAATACTGTCTCAAATTTATCAATTTGCCTCTTTTCTTATGATACCAATACCTTCCTGGGTAACAAAAACTTACAAAAAAAATTGATTGAAATGGCAACTGAAACTCTACTCTAAGCCGTTTAAAAATTGGGTTTGAATAAAATTAGACTGCACATTGGCAAAACCACTTAACCAATATTTTATGCAGATAAACAAAATGATCATAATATTCTGAGAGGTTTTGTTTTAGCACCCAAATTACAGTAACATGTTATCTTTTAAAGCACTTAGCATTGACCATTGAAGAGAGTTTAACTTGGAAGCAGCATGTGAATAAATTACGAAACTCCCTCCCTAAGTAGGCTACTGTATGCACATTATTTTCTACTGTACCACATTTAGCGAGATCCTTCTACAGTAGTTGATATGGCAATACAGATCTACCATTCTTTCGTATTTTTAACACAAATTTTACTTCAAAAGGTAGCAAATGTGGTACCAGATTGCATGTAAGGACACCTACTTTTTCAAAAATTTTCAAAGGGGAGGGGGACACCTCCCCCAGGCCAGCAATCACACAACATACTCATTTTGATGTGCCCCTCCGGTGGACCGCTTGGTCCCCCATTCCCCCCCCCCCACTTTAAAAATGTCTGCCAATGCCACTGCAAAGAAACCCAGATTGTACAAGGATTGTAACCTCTTGAAAATCTTAGATATTTTTATGTACAGTATATTGTATGGAAGTACTCACAAACTTGTATATATTTAAACACTGTCATATAACTTTTTCTCAAATGTAAATGCAATAAATCTGCCACATATATTTACAACCAAAATAACGGAGTATACTTGTAAAAATAATTTTTTCTTTTTATGTGTCACATCACAAATCTGTGTAAGACAAATTACATAGTACAGTAAATGTATTGTTATGATATTTGGCACTACTACTTGAGAGCGTGGTGTCCTATTGGTTATGGTGATGGACTTGTGATCCAAGGATAGCCGGTTCGATTCCCGCCTGGGTCATTATGTTGTGTCCTCCGTCAAGATGCAGTATCTCAATTGCTTCTCTACACCCAGGGATTAAATGGGAACCTGTGAGGTGAATTGTCACTGGGAAGTGCTGTTAGAGCTGCTCTGCACTGGAGGGATTGTCTCTGGGATGATTTACAAATGACCAGGGGTAATGAAATGAAAAAGCGCTTTGAGCGTTTCGAGACTGACTTTGTCAGTATAAAGGGCTAACCATTACAGTACCTTTCACTTGACGTACGATCTAGCACTTCACTTGATTGTTTTCAAAAGAGACTTAGAACTTTATTCATAAGGCGTTATCACTTCTAAGCTCTAGTTAAACTGCAGTGGTGGCAGAACTGGGGGGGGGGGGCTTGGGGGCTCAGCCCCCCAATGAAAAAAGTGAGGGGCTAAAGGTATGTTTAGCCTCCCCCCCAAATATTTGCTCAACTCATCTGATAAAGTATGTATTATCATTTTTCACAGATTGATTTTTTTTTTGCTCATTAATTAAGAAATTGCAGACGAAGTCGGTTGCGCGCCGGACTGAAGCACCTTTGGACGGACCAGTTAACTAGCTGACTTTACTTTGCACTGCAAAAGTCTTAGCCTAACCAGTGAGTAAACAACTGCACACACAAAGATACCAAATTCTGGTTTCAGATTCCTGGCTTCTGATATGGCGACATGAAACTAGATATACCACGTTTCAAGTTTATTTCTACCGAATCAAATAGGCTGTACACAAAAATGTCAAAAACAGGCCTAGGCCTATATTATTTTCCAACATAGCCTAATAAAATATAAATCAGTTAAAGAGGTAGAAAGAGATCCTCGAGTTAAAAAAGTAATCATGAGGAACCAGAATAAGCAGAGCCTTTCAAGTCTCATCCCATCTAGGCCTAAGAAAAAAAAAACATTTGGCATAACATCAAAATAACAGCACTAGCCTAAACAGCACCAAATGAACATTAAAATATCTCCGGGGGAACTTTGTGTGAGTGTGAGTCCGCTACCCGTTGCCTTAAAATCTGCCTAACAAAATCTCTAGCCTAGGTTTGAGAAGCGACTTCTGGATTTTCTTGCAAGAACCCCAAGGTTTGCGATTGATAAGAGTCTGCTACAAACCTTCTCAATCTCAGCCCTACCTTGTCCCTAGCCACTTTTATAGCCAATCTCAGCATAGTTATTTGGCTCTGCATAGGCCTACAATCATATGAAACAACTAAGCATTTCTAATCTCGTGTACTGTACGCCTAAGGCACGGCTAGCCAGACAGCGTGATTGATACTGTACATGTTCTGTAACAGGGAACCTCTTGTACAACTTACAATAGGTGGGAATTTGCAAAATGTCAGATACCAGGTGCAGCAATGTCACACTTGGTAAATTCTCTTACCCGATAGTATCTTTAAAGATCCGTTGAAGAGAAGTGCCAGCCTTTCTACAAATCCTGTTACCGTCTGTCCGAGCCTAATACTGTAAATTATTTCATATGGATGTTGTTGACATGACGCATGACTCAACGATCCGCTATCTAATCACACAGTATACAGTGCATACTGTACTTTGCTTTTAGACAACCGCGGGATACGGTACGACTTCGAGATCAGCCCAGCATAGCTCGCTCGACAAAGCGGATATGGTTCCGAGTTACCCCGCGGAGCGGACTCTGTTTACTCAGCTTCTTGGCTTCCCGAACCACCTGAACAAGGAATATACAGTAGAGTCTGCTACGTAGTCAAGTTCCGAGTCTGCACACCGTCCTACTTATATTTCAACATAATTAATATGTAGGCTTTAATCAGTAAAGTTTTACCAAGTATTGAGCGAAGTATTGCCGTTAAGCAGTCTACGCATAAGCTAAGCTGCGTAGCTAGCACGGTGGTGTTTGGAGGTTGTGGAAGCCTGCGTTTTTGGCGGAAAACGAAAAAAAAATCACCGAAATAGGAATATCTACAGGGCCATGGCCTGAGCCAAATCTCTAGGGGGCAGTTGATGGCACTTGCTGAGCGGATCACCAATGAGGTGTGCCCACAGGTAGTTGACACCCAGGAGGATCCCTCCTTTTTCACATGTGCTTGTGTCATGGGGTGGGGGGGGGGGTTCTGAAGGGAGGGGTACATGTAAGGCCCGGCTTAGATACAAAATCGTGTTATCGTTTGTAAAGCCCTTTTAAGTGATATTCTTCCCACTTAAAACGTCTTCTAGATCTAGTAAGAGAAAGGGTGACATTGGCAATAAATAACACCCTATACTCTTTGAGAAATTTTGTCTTTGAGAGGTGGCTTGAATGAAAAATGGTGTCATCTTTAGTAAAGCTTCGTAAAAACGTAGAATTGATTTTATTTTTTGGAACAGTGCCGTCGCCATGGGAGGGAACGCCCCCACTAAGATTGGCTGTGCCCCCAAATGAGATTTTGGGTATGAAAAAAAGTATGCACAAACACACCATTCACGATGGATATGTCGATATGAACTGTCATTTAATCACTGAAACATACGACAAAAATTACACAAAGTTTTCTATAAACTGCAATTTTGCGGCGCTTCGCGAGCATCTGTAAGTTGTTGAGCTGTATGAAGGACTGCCTTATTGGGAGATGTAATCCACATCTGTTGTTTCAACCTTTATTTTCAAACCTAAGAGACTAACTGCGCCTTAAGTCCTCTCCCTGCAACACAGTTCCCACATCAGTAGATTATCATTTAGTCACATCTTATGTTCGAAAACTCAAAAATTGCGATATTCGTGGCCTTTTTCAACGCGTATCCAATAAATATGTGGATAATTAAACAGCTTCACTCCAATAGGCTAAAGTCTGTTTATTTTAGATACCGGTGCCTTCACATTTGTATGGCGAACCCCACTCTCCTGTATCCTCCCCGAGGTGCAGCCAAGCACCACACCAAGGATCATAAAGTGGTGATACCTCCGCCGGAGTAAAAGGGCTTGCACAAAATTTTCATAGATGCTCAAACCAGAATGTTCTCTCCACTTCGCGCGTGTACCAGGGATGGCCTCAGAAGGAGCTAGCTACCCGCCATTTTCCATTTATTGCTGAAGAAAATGTAGAAATATTGTTGGTCATAATTATAATTTTTAGGCACCCGAAGCCCACTGAACTGCATTCTTTTCCACATTTTCCCGCAAGCCCCGGATCTGTAGCATTTACCCACCCGGCGAACCTGTATTGCTCCTGCACCCACACTGACTGCACTCGCAATTATGTACGTCAAGAGAGGAGTACATATTCGACACCTGCTATGAAGGTAACCGTCAGATGTACCTTTGATGCTCCAATTTGAAGGCTTAACCTCAGTGGCATACCTGGCGGGTAGTTGCCTCAACATTAATTCCTATTAAGCAGCATGAATGGAGTTAGTTTTAAGCTCAGTGCAAACACTATGATGATCCGTTGCCCCATTCACCCCCAATTATAAAATCGCTAGCGCAAGTAGGGCTCATACAATGGTCAAATTGTGATTTCTATTTTTGTAACGTGCTTAAGTGCGATGCAATGACATTTTTGAGATAGTCAAATGCTTCATTCTAATGGCCACATTTTTATAAATACCACAGAGCCTCCGCATAGGCTGCACTCCTTGGACCCCCAAATGGAGTCTTGTCCCTGGACCCCACCAGGGGCCTACAGTGGCCCCTGTGGCCTAACGTCTACAGGGGAACACTGTGCGTCACTAATATGCCTACAGTGACGCCTCAGCTTTCATTTTGGTGTGCCCTTCGGTGGAGTGCTTCCCTCCCCCCTCAGTTAGAAAATCGCGACTCATATGACTGTCGTGTGAAACAGAAGGGCCGAGTCACGGAGGCGGGGGATCAAGGGAGCTGGAGAGAACTTACCCCTTTTCACTCGCGGCCCTAAGTAACATCAGTACCGTGCTTTAAATTGCGTGAAAACACGTCCAAATGATGTTGTTTTAGTATGCTTGGATACAGTGCACTTGTCCTGTTAACAGGTTAATATTTATAGTATGACCTGTAATTGTTTCGTAGTTTGCCCTTTAAACAGAGCCGGACTAAGCGTTGGGGGGCGCGGGGCATGCAGTTGTGTGGGGCCCTATAGTACAGCTTAGGAACACTTGACACAGTACCGGAACACCCAAGCAGTAGCGTAACTGGGGTGATAGAAGTGGGGGCAGGGATGAAAATAAGGTAAATGTACCGACAGCATATAGTGAATGTACCGACATTTCGTCAAAGGGTTATCACTTAACAAGTCACCACGCACTCGTGCCCCCCTCCCATTCACCCCAAATCTTGTATTATTTTCCCATACCTTCGTAGTTCATAAAACTACAAAATACCAATAACCAAGGGCGTCGATTTTATTTTGGAAGTGGGGGGATATCTGGCCTAAAACTTTTCTTTTATCCTGGTGAGGAGTCTAAGAGGAGGAGGGCCAGATGCAAAATGGTGCCAAATGCTTCAATATTTGGGGGTATACTTCATTGCCCAAAGGAAAAAAACTGTATGCACTGAGGCTCAGACAGGGATGGTGCTTGGATTTACCGACATGGGGGCCAAGCGCCCTGACTAGGGCACAGCTACTCTAAGCCCTGAATGAAGCAAACAGTTGACGAAATGATGCCGATCGCAAAATATAAGGCGTGCGAAGTGCGCCGGAAAAATTGGGATTATATTGCAAAAAGATTTCATATTTTTGTTTTCATTAAGAAAAGTTGAAGAAGTTTGGGTTTTTATTAAAAAATCTGCCCTTCTTAAGAGCAAACCAAGAAATTTGATGGTGCGACTGCATCATGGTCTCCTTCGGGGAGTACATTTTTCATCTTACCCATTTAGGCTCCCAGACGAAACTGAAAAATCTTTTTCCTT
>WURT03068333.1:0-13560 GCA_009936505.3 Holothuria glaberrima
CTATGTACCAAGTTTGAGAACTGTCAGCCTTTCCCTTCTTGAGATATCGTGTTAACGAGCAGTGTCACAGACACACAGACACACACACACATACACACATACACACGCACGCACATACACACATACATACACACACGCCATCATGAATGCATAGGTTTCTCTTATCATCGAAACCAAAAAGGAAATGAAAAAAAAATCGAATTAATATAAAGGATAAAGGTTACAAAAAAAATGAAGCATGACAATCAAAACTGCAAGTTTTTTGGCATGCTTCCAGATCGACTATTGTGAGCGTTGTTTATTACTCCCGGTAGAACATTTTTTGTAGATTTATCAAAGGCGTAGGAAGGGGGGACTGGGCCTGAGGGATTAAGTCCCCAGTCAAAAATGTGCCCCTATCCAAGGACGAAAACCCCTTATTTCTTTACCCAGTAAACCAAAAATTTGCAGTTTGCCTAATTTTTGCAACAAATTGCATATTAGGACCTCAAATATTCAAAAATTTCCCAAAGGGAAGGGGGATACCCCGCCCCTTCAACCCACCCCTGGACGGAGGTCCGATACAACATGTAGCCCCTGCCCCCCTCCCCCGTTTTGAACTGCTTCTTACGCCTATAGGATTTATTGTTTTAAAACCCCATCCTACACCACCATCATCCATTCTCTACACATTAAAACTCCATGCATCATCGATTGATGGACGTCAAGTTAAGTTATTCTGAAAAAAATGGTCAAATTGTGGGGTTTTATGGGTGGTTTCCTTCTCTCATCCAATGCAATTTCACAATAGGTAAATGCTGTATTATTCTGATGTTGACATCTTTACAATTTTCCTACAGCATCCGAAGACTTCACTCCTGGTCCCCTATACAGGCTTGTCCACCTGTATTCAACCATTTGATGGGAGCTAGCGCCCCATGCTCCCACGTAACCTTCGTCATCATTGGGTTATTTGTCCCAACCCACATCAAATCCCACCCTGGCTCTATTACTTTTGCGAAAAATGTTTCTCTTTGCCATGGGATTTATATCAATGATTAAACATTATCACTGAAAACACACTTTATGTAATAACAGATAACTATTGCAAAAAAGTTTTAAATATTTCTGTTACTTTTACAGACAATATCAAACCAGAAGTAAGTAGCAAAGATTTCTTTGTGTATGCCTTTTCCATAAATGTTTTAAATATTCAATAAAAGTTTTACATAAAGTATATGTTATCTCATAGCCAAAATTATGTTTTGCTGTGTTTATTTACGCCTGATCATGTTAATTTGCTGTCCGAATCTTATTTACGCCCGATCATGTTTTTTTCTTTGCTGTCCGAATCTTTTTTGAGTTTCAGTTAGCATCAATCAACTGCACAACCTCTTCGGACTTATTTGGATCCATCCCCTTTAAAGTATGTTCACATTAACACCATATCTGTTTGCTCTTAATGTTTCAAAAACATCACACCTGTGATTTTAATTACTCAAACCATTTTATTTTATAATAAATGCAACTGAAATCAACAATTTTCAAATGGACATGTAACAGTGCAGACATTTTTTTAAAAGACTAAATCTTACAGGGTGCACTTCCATATATTTTAAAACAGAAATCGTCTATTTTCAGCTTAAAGAGGAACTTACAAGATTATTTCATAGGAATGTATTCATTACTTTTTTTTATTAAGAATCCTTTATGATTACGGCCTACTCCTTTGAGTAGCGTTTAGAAGCATAGCTTAGGTTATAAGTGGTGTGTGTGTGTGTGCATGGCTGGTTGATTTTTAAGTTATTGCTTTACAGTAACTTCACTTTGTTCTATGTCACCTCATATGACACTTTACTCTTTTTTGTACTTCACTCTATATTTTTTTCAAGTGAATGTTCTGCCTTTGATGTTAAGCTCAACGGGGTTTTGTAGTTCACTTCCTTCCGCTTCTTCTACAATTGTAAAAATTTTTCGCCCCTAGAGAGTTTTCAAGTTGTCATTGACATAATACATTTTTACACATTTGGCCCCTGAAATTTTTTCGCCCCCTGGAAGCCATTTTCCCCCCTTCAGTACTACCCCCAGATGAAAAAGTCTGGTTACGCCACTGAAAACGATAGTTAATTATCATCTTATACATACACTGACAATTTCCTGCAGCCAAGGTGTCCCTTCAAACATGAACCTTTTCCTTGCGGACCCGGGATGTTGTCTGCCCACCCCGACTCCCACAAGGAATATACATGGGCAATGTGCTAATGTGATCAATGGTCAAGTCTATATTTGTGTGCATACTCTTACGAGGGGCGAGGGGGTTGGGACTGCAACCCCCTTCTGGCAGACAACTGGCCATACTTGGTTAGTCAGTCAGTCGGTCGGTCGGTCGGTCGGTCGGTCAGTCAGTCAGTTAGATGAGGTTTAACGGCCCAGTTTCCAACCAATTGGTTCAAGTCGAGCCGGCCACGGCCTTTTTTCCAGTTGTGGCTCACTGGCTTACTCGGACAAAATATGTAAAGTTTTTCGGGTAACCAAACATTAAAATTTCGGGCACGGTGCTGCAGCCGCCTACTCACTAGGCTTGAAAGTGGCAATACCCTTGATCATATGTGGACGCTTTTCATAAGGCAGCATTTTCTTTGAAGGGTCTTACTGAGGCACATGCCTTCTATTGATTAGGCTAATCCGTCTGTAGCTCTGCTTAGGTACCCTAGGGTAAATATGGGCTACATTCAATGAAATTTGCATACACGTCACCACAGCCATTTGATGTTGTTAACCCTTCAACTGGTCGTAAAATGGATGGAACCCAACCAGACTGTCCAAGCAGTAGTGTTTACAAGGCCAGTACTAGGGTTGACAGGGGAAGGGGGAATGTAGCCTACTCCCCCCTCCTGAAATCCTGAAAAATTTCTGTCTAAATTATGATTTCAATTTCCCCAAAACTTGAAAAATTACATAGGCGTATAAGGGCTTCCTTTTTCCCCAAATTTTCCCGGGGATGTCTCCGGACCCCTGCCGTGGCTGAATTCTTATGCGGGATTTTCCTCCTGACGAATGAACTATCTTCTTCCTATACAAGATATATCACTTGAGTACAGGCAAGCATATACACTGGCTAAAGCAGGGATTTCGCCAGAAACTCAAAAAAGGGAGATTTATTACTGCTTAACCCCAAGTCCAAAATGATTGGCTGTCCTTGGCCAAAGTTACAAGTGGGTTGAGGGGACAAAAGCGTGCTTCGAGGCCCTATAAGATGCAATTTGAAGGGTTTCAAAGGCCATTCATTTATGTAAGTTCAAACATTGCTGCAAAAGTGTCCTCTTTTAAGTAAGAAAACAAGATATTGACATTTTTTTAGTTTTATGGAAATTAAGAGGGGAAAATTTCATTCTCCTTCTTCTGGAAAGGGGAGGGGGCAAATCCGTCCTCCCCCATTCGATGGAAACCCTGGGCTAAAGATAAATTAGCCTATGATAACCTAATTTACCTTCAATTATCAACTCAACTCAATATGCTTTAAGCAGTCGCCCGCACTTGAAACAGCAGCAGTAGAATTCACTGACAATTTCACAAATGTATTTCTTATTTCACTTCAATTGTTTTCGATGATATGTTAGAACATACCACATATTGTCCTCTGAAAGAGTAAGCTTACACAAAGGGTTTTAAGTTAGGCAAAGGCTTTAAGTTGTTACATACCACTTTGGTCCATCTCTCGCCCGATTCCTTCGTCAGGCTTATCGGCTTAGTATGTACAGCATATAGCATAGCCTTAGTCACCGAATGTGACCGTATAATCCGCTCCTTCCAGTCTCACTCCTTATAACGTGTATGGCACAGGAACGTAATGCCGAGTTCTCGTCAAGGGCTACAATAGCATGCAGAGTAAGGTGGCAGAGTAGGCCTATATAATTATGATCTATGCTTCGGCATATATAACGTACAATACGTGCGTGAAGGGCGTGTCACAGTTTTGTCTCTTCTTATATCGTACGATTTTCAAGTAAGTCGATAAAGCATGGAAGTACTACCTCGGAAATAATTTCAGCCTGTTATGCACAAACGGCTACGTTTCAACCCACAAACACAGGATAACGCCATTGCAAAGATATCATATATTTCATTTCCACGGTTTTTTCCAAGATACTTTTGAAAAGACGAGCCTTGCTAAAGTAAAGGATGATTGTGTCCTCCGTCACAACGTGATCTACGTATTTTGTATAGTGTAATAGAAGCTTATCTCATGATCATTGTGAATTGCGAAATTACGGGGAATTCCAAGGACCCAATGGCTGACACATGTACAGTGGATTAATTGGGACATACGAAATGTCAGACATTGACTAAAATATTAAAATACTGACTTTCAATAGCATAATTTTTACTTTTAAAGTCAAAACGATGATTTCTCATCAATGAATTTTCATCTCATCACCTTTACTTTATACTGGTAATGTTGTCTTCAAAATCACACTTGTGACATTTTATCTCATAATTTTGAACTGTAAAATCACTATAAACTTCTGACTCTTTGTCGGCTTATTTGACATCTAAACTTATAATTTTGGGTTTTAAACTCATTTTGTTACTTTTAGTCTCATTATTTAGACTTTTGAAATCAATAAATAACTTCATTCCACAATAATTAACTTCATTCTTTCTTTCATGCAGTGCTATCACAGCAGTATTACAATAATAAAAACTACTCTTGGGTCGGTAGTTATAAAGTGAAAGTTTCCATTCAATAGCTGGTGATGTAATCAATTGTTCTCATGTGTCTACAATAAAGCATTTTCCGGTCACAAAGGAACGGTCTCCTACTTTCCATACTCCAGCCACCCCCCATTCCAAATGAAATCTAAAAATGAAAAAAAAAATATGGTAAACAGTATGATAAACGATGATTGATTTAAATGCACAGACGAAGTTGTGGCTAAGCAATCACAGCCGGACTTAATATACTTGATACCAAGGATGTCATCGTACAGTCACAACAACCCAGGAGTCCGGGAGGTAGGGGAGAAAAATTTTCACTCCTAGAAAATTAAACATCAGCATCGCCTTAATACATTTTAGGTTATTTTGCCCCCTAAAAATATCTACCCCCCCCCCTGCCGTACCATTTCTGGCAACGGACCGGCTTGACCCATAGTTTTCTGTTACAAATCTTCATTTTATCTTTTCAAACTCACTTTAAATTTCTCTTCCGGAAGAGGTTGTCGGTAATATTCAGTGTAAAAAAAAAAATGACAGTGCTGAAAGTATTGCCGTTAACAATTTTCAAGGACATTAACTCATACTTCATAACACCGGAAAGCTTAAAATATAACAGTCAAATTTACCACCTTTTAAGTGAAGGAAATTAAGACTTGATATCAATGAAGATTTTTTTAAAGATCATCAGCATAGTTCTTACAATTGAAAAGTTACAGATGGTTTTTCAAGGTTTAGTATAAGAAGAGGTAATTCGAGGGGCATATAATTTAAAATTACAAAAGCAGCCGTGTCGACTCGATCTTAAGAGATATACAGAGTTGTGGATGCATCATCATCATCGAATTTCTTCTGGAATTTTCTGTTAATCACCAGCTGGTAGATGACATGGGTCCCATTTTAAGTTTTATTTTAAGTAACAACTATTTTTCTTTTAATAGTAAGTTCAGGTGCAGATCCAGAGAGGGTCCAGGGGGTCCGGACCCCTCTGCTCTTGACACCAGAGAAGAATTGGAGAAATGAAGGTCCAATGTTTAAATTTCACAAAGGCACTCAGACGATTAACACAGGAAATAGACAAACAGCCTGTCTCAACTTGGTAACTTCGGAGAGCATTCTGAGTCATTTTGCTAACACGGTTCACGTACTTATATACATGTATGTCGATTACAATTTTTAGCTCATACTACAGGTAGTATGAGCTTACGGCAACATGTTTTCTATCTATCACTCAATCATTCTATCTATCACTCTATCTGTCATGGATCCAGACCTGTCTTGGATAATGAGGATGCATGCCTGTTCCCTGATACTATCCAAGCGGAACGCGACCGTGGGATTGCGCGTAGTGTACAAGAAATTTTTTGGCAAATATACCTCCCAGATCGCTAGAAATAACACTTCCCAGAACTAATGATGCTCCCAAACTTCCTTCATTTTTATATCTCATGGCTTAGAAATTTAGTTTGGACAAATAATCCACGAAGACTTTTGTATACAATGGGTCTGGGGTCCTCTCTCAGAAAACAATTATAGACTTCCTCAAATGCGATTTCCGTCCTTTATTTAACAACTGTAGATAAATATAATAAAATGAGAACTGGTGATACTTCAGCGGAGACAGTGTCAATAGTTTTAAATTCTCGTCTTTTATAGCATGTCATTTGCACAATGCTGGATCAAAGTGTCCAAAATCCAATACAGGGAATAAGTAAATTTGGTCAAGACAATTGGTGGGGACACGATATATCATGTCCCCACCACTGAAAAAGTTAGTGGGGACGCCATCCTGCTGCCCCACCAGGATCTGTGCTCAATCCACAACTGCATAAATTAATCCCACGGCGTTTGACCAATGTTTGGTTGAATTACGCACCGTTTAAACGGCCGATCGTTTGTTAAACCGTTTAAACGTGGCAGCCCTGTAAGTTCGCAGTCATTGCTGCGTATCCTGTTAAAGGACTGTTTTGGGCCAATTATGCTGAATAAATAAATGACAATGCATAATTCATTATAATTCTTGTCTTTATTTAAGAGTGAATTCAACTGTCAGTCTAAAAGTATCAACTTTCCATCTTAAAGTATCAGCCTCAATCCATCTAAAATATATTACATTTTTTATTAATTTTATTTTTTCTTTTTTTGATTAATTGAAAAATTTCAGGCATGAGATCCCCGTTTTAAGGCTGTTAACATACGGCTTAAAACAATCGGTAAGTGCCGTTTCCGGCCATCTGAAGGGTTTGTAAATTCCAAAAATTTTCTTGTACCCTCCGCGCCAACCTATGGTGGCGCTTCGCCTAGATAGTCCTGCCGGCACTGAAACCATCCTGGGCAGAATCCTCCCCCAAATCCTGGATCCGACCCTGTATCAAGCATTCAGACCCCCCCCCCTGAAAAAATCCCTGGATCCGCCCCTAAAGTTTTATCTACTAGTTAATGGCACTGCTATGGTTACCAAAATGGCACCTAGTTGTGCTAACATTTTTATGTACAAACTTGAACAGACGTTGTTGTCCACCTTTCCTTCTAATCCCGACAATATTGCCGTTTTATAGATGATAATTTTCTTCATATGGACTCATGGTTTTGATGCTTTTGATCGTTTGATCGAAGTACATGCCAATAATTTTTACCATTCTATCAAGTTTACTTTTCAAAAATCATTGACTGAAATAGCTTTCCTTGACGTTCTTGTCAAACGTTTATGCAATCATATTTCGACCTCAGTCCATTCCAAACCCACTGATACGCACATGTATCTCAACTACAGCAGTTTTCATCCTAAAATTATTAAACATTCTATGCGTTATATTGTCAATGCTTCAGGATTAAACGCATCTGTACATCGCTTCATTAACATGGTCTAATCGGTCCCCCAAAAAGTTTTTCTAGGGTGTTAAATTCGTGGGGTAACCTCCTCCACCGGGATTCCCCTTTGTAAAAATTGATCTTTTGTAAATTCCTGTTTTTAGTGTACACTTTATCCATATGGGGACTCGGACTCAGACTTGGACTCGATGATTGTAACTCGGACTCGGTCTCGAATCCGAATGCCAGTGACTCGAATGCCAGTGACTCGGTCTCGGCAGGTGGGGACTCGGACTCGGAAGGTGGGGACTCGACTTCAGCACTGATTATGAATGAAGTCAACAGGTAGGCTACTATGTGCTTCTGTAATAAGCATAGGATGATAGGAAGCTGATCTCCGTGACTGGGGGGAAAGACGTTTCGGACCCTGGTCCCAGAGGAGAGGTCTTAGGGGTGTCTCTCCCTTAACTGGCATCGGGCAGCCCATTTGGAAATTTTTCAGTGAATATTTGAGGAATCGTAGATGCGATTTAGTAAAATTACATATTGGGCAAATTCAAGGGAATTGCTTCAAAGTTTTAACGTTTTCCGATTTTTTCAAAGCTAAGACACTTTCATCCTCAAAACATTGGGGCTAAAAAGTATCTCAACCTGCTGCTAACTTATTTGGACAGTTCCCCCGGCCCCACCCTTCCTAAAGTAAGCGTATGTTATGAACTTAATCTGTGGTGATGAAAACCTTCTCTCGACATACTATGATCATTAATTCCAATGTTAGAGGAGCCTGTAAGTATTATAGGTTCCATGAGCAGATATAATAGTTTCGCACCAACGAAAATATACATGTAACATCTGACCCCAAATTGTCTCTTCCTCTGGCAGAATTTTAGCCTAAATGGACGGAGATCACTCTCCATGATAAGCCTTTGCCTCATCATCCCAGATAGTGGAAATGCTACCTATATTAAAGACATACACTCATCACTCCAAAGTATATTTTAAGTGTGGGGGTATCAAAATTCTCAGTTGGCGACTGTTGTTTGATTGACAGCAAACTTTGAAAGTTCAAAAGATGCAGAGTAGCTCACATTTCACACAATGCAGAGTGATTGTTTGGATTACACATTTTAGCCTCACCAGCTCACCAGGACATGGCGTGAAGCAACAAAATAGGTTTGTGTCTGCACAAGGAGGAGCTTCATACATTTGTGGGAGGAGCTAAAAGTTACTTAGTTGGGAGAATTGGAACTGTCTGGTATGACAAGAATTGCCCTTTAAGTTAATTCTAGCCCCTCTTTCAGTTTAGAAAAGAACTGTCTTTAGCAATTCCCCTACAGAGATCTGTAGCGGGCCCGTAGCTACGAGGGGGGGGGGCATTTCGGGGCAATGCCCCACCAAAAAATATTTCTGCCCCACGAGATGAAAATTGAAACTGCATAATAATTAATCTGATAGAAAATAATTTTATGCCCCCTCAATCACAACACTTGCCCCCCCCCCCAAAAAAAATTGTAAAGCTGGCTACGGGCCCGATATGTAGTTTAATGGCTAGTGCCATTTTCCGAGTACACTGTTGTGTGTGGCCTTTATCAGGTTTTACAAATAACAAGCCAATAACCAGTACATAATTACAAGGGCGTGAAAGCGTGCACAGGGTATAAACTTTGAAAACTAAACCAATTCGCACCATTTTTGGATGATTTTATTGTTCTATGTATGGGGTAGGCTAATATTTGTGAAGTTCCGTGTTACCAGGATGAGCACTTTCCCTTAGGTGAGCTTTCCAAAACACTGCTTTTACATTTTTCGTACTGTACGTTTCCATGTTTGTACCCCTTTGACCTTTGATATCATGTTATATATTAGCACTAACTGTTAGTGTGAACTGGCTTATTGACCAAGTAGAGTACAATGGCTTGTATTTGAAGGGTAGGCTATAGTTTGAATTCAAGTCGGTCAAACCGCAAGTCACCAATTGTTAATTTAGACAGTACATGATATCTCAAGCAGGATAAATGTGAGGGATCTCGTGCTTGTCATGTGGATGATTCATGTTTGTTAAAATATATATGGCAAAATGGCAAGGAATCACTAAGCAAATATGGTTTTCTCCGGGTTGGTATTGTATTAGTTAATTAAAAGTGAATGGTGTTACCATACTTATGTCTCTATGAAATGTTAATTTTAGCACTGCAACAAAAATTATATGCTTCTTTAGTCAATTAGTCAGCCCTCTCTTGAATGTATGAAAGGATTATAGGTAGAGGCAGTACTGCTGTAACTGGAAAACACATGGTTGAGACCCAAGTTTGTTCGACAAACAGCCGTTAAAGTTCCAACACCCATTAAAGTTCCAACACCCGTTAAAGTTCCAGTATAGTACGTATTCTGGTTCCTTGCTGCATTTTGAGCGTTGAAAGCCCAAAATACCCCCAGTGAAGACCTTGAAGGATCAATGTTTTGCTTTGCACTGACATCTGCATGTATCTGGTACAAGAAAGCATGTGACCGTCCTCTCATGTGTCCCATCCTTGCCGAATCAGTTATGCCCCTTCTTCAGAAGAGATTTGTATAATCAAATTAAAACATAGGCGTACGGGGCTCTTCCAATTTGAAGGGCCCAATTTTTTTGCCAGAATCTCAAAAATTGCCTGAATTTCGTTGCAGTTCAGGTGCATAAAATAGACCACCAAACCACTACATGCGCGCGAAACGCGCAAAAAGTTTTGCACATTTTTCGGACATTCCATCAAATATTCAGGAACTCAGTAAAAAATTCGGGCAACTTTTTCACTTTTACTTCATTTCTGCCGGAATTTTACCTTTTCTGTGCCCGAATTTTTGTCGTTTTTTGCCCGAATTTTCGACCTCAGAAATTTTGGGGGCAGTCTTCCCCCTGCACCCCGCCTCGTACGCCTATTAGCCTACTTACAGTTGATTACAAAATTATAGTAAAAGTAATACAGAGGATTCCGGTAATGGGATTGCGGTAATGGGTTGCTTAACCAGCTCCCTGGCTAAACGCTCACAATGGTTTCGGTTGGCAAACGGTAAGCCGCCTAACAATGGCCCCGCCAACAATGAACCACCGAAAAAAAAACTAAGGTGGTCATTTTGGTGTCAAGCCAACCTCACAATTCTTTTAATAACAGCTATTTCTAAATTTTACATTCACATTGAATATTTTGTAAAACGTTCACTTACACTGTGGGAATTTTTGCCCAGACAATTTGAGAAAAATTGTTAAAATATAAAATTCCTTTCATCTGAATGGAGCATTCCGAATTTTTCAAAGGAGATTTGCGTTTATCACTTAATGCAGGTCTAATTGAAATAAATTGTGGCTGGCAATGGTGAATTCTTGCATGAAATCATGTTTCTCAATTGTACAATACAATATGAACAAGGAGAAATTGAAATATCATGAATAAAATTGTTTTATTAATCGTTAATAATAACAAACAAGTCTCACTGAAAATATAATAGCCAAACTAAAATATACATTTATGTTACTTTGATAGCTTCTCGGCCTTTTGTAAGATCATGTGTAGCATCTGTTTTTTACCCCACCACTCTGGAGGGGTGGGAATTGCCTTTTCCCGGGTTACGAGGAAAGCTTCTGCAAATAAGGAGGGATTTCTGGGGGACGCAGTATTTTTGCTGGGTTTCCCGATTGCACGGCCTTCCAGTTGTGTAATGTTTATGCTCCCAATGCACCCCGTGTCAGGGTAGCAAGTTCTTCAAAAACTTGTTTCATATTACTCGGGGCTGAAAAAGTTTTTCTCGCGAGAGATTTTAACTGTGTCGAAAGTAATTTGGACAATTTAGTAGAGTCCACTAACTCTTCCTGCACCGTTTGGGTAGAGGAACTCCGGACCTTTACTAATATCAGAAAGCTCCAGGACGCTTGGCGGACTACCTTTCCCTCGGTGGAGGGGCATACAGTTAGTTAGATGAGGTTTAACGGCCCAGTTTCCAACCAATTGGTTCAAGTCGAGCCGGCCACCGCCTTTTTTCCAGTTGTGGGTCACTGGCTTGTTTTCCCTTACTCCATTGCTTATGCGGAGCATCACGCGCAACGGCAGAAGGTTCCAGGAGGGGCATACATGGTCCCTTCCTGGGAAGGGGCAGAGTTCTCTACTGGACAGACGTTGTGTACCGGAAATAGTTCAGATCACCAGCGTTTGTACCTTTTCGTGCGCCCCTCTCTGATCATAACCCCGTTTCCTTACATTTCGGTGTTACCACTGGTCACAGGAGGCAACACCAAGGTATTTGGAACGGTGCTACTTCCACATTAGAAGATGAAATGTTTCAGTCCGAATTTAGGTCTCTTTACCCTCCTTGGGCTACTCTCAAAAAGGGGTACACTTCTGTTATTGAATGGTGGGATGAAATCAAACAAAGAGTAAAGCGACGTATCATTGCTCGACTAGCTAGGGAGAGTCGTAATCGTATTAAAATCATGATGAATTGTCCTCTCTAAAATGATGAACCGTCATTTTCCTAGATTAACTAACGACTGAACAGTTCAGGTGAAGATGTCATCATGAAGACATAATTGATTGCCACAAGCCTATTCCAAAAAAAAAAGCATTCGAGAGCTTCCTACATTTGCAACAGCCTTAGGCTACGGATTGGTTACATTATACACCCCACGTCTACAATAGAATGGTGGGGTGTCAAAAAACAACTGTTTAGTGCAGTTAATACAGCATGTTCTCCAAGAGAAATGCAAGATCTCAGACAAGGCTGAGCTTGACACATTGCTGGATAACGAACATAAGGGTACTATAATTAGGTCTAGAGTTCAGGCCCTCGAAACAGATGGATGTACCTCTTCTTTCTTTTTTAGACAGGAGAGCTACCGTGCTGAGAGTAAATGGCGGGTCAAACTACAGCGATTTTCAATCCGATCCGAATTTTTCTAAATCGGGCCAATAGTTTTTCATTCAGACTTTTTTCTAAGGATAGTCACGCTATATTGATAACTGATCGTAGTTTGTCTCACGATAAACTGTTCTGCTACCATTATAGAACTTATATCGCTCAACAGAGCGATATTTGTTCGCAAATCAATCCGATTTTTGTACGCGTGTCCGATAAACGCTGTCTGTCGATGTGACGTCGCAAAATAATTAGTTTACATTTCATTTTCGTAGTCCAGTCTGATACAAATCATATGTTTACAGAGACTGGTAATTTTTTGGCTTTTCTGAACAGGGATGGGAAAGAGTTTTAACTAAAACTCACAAAAATCGGACCATAATCCTATCTGAAATCGCTCTAGTATGACCCACACTTGAAGCGATTCACTCTGTCCGTATGGTACTAGTGGGGGGGTCACTCGTGACGTCACGAGTGACCCCACCGAAATTCGTGATGTTTTTCATGATTATTACTCAGTCAAGTTTGTTTGATGTTGATACTTCGGTTGATAATTCTACCCAAGATCTCTTCCTATTCATTCTAATCTAAAGACAGAGGTAAAATGCGTTGTTTTTGACATGACTAGTAACAAATCTCCCTGGATTAATGGATTCCCTCGTGAATTTTACAAACTCTTCTTTGATTCTTTATGTACGGATCTATACTTGAAATTATACTGGGAAATTCTTCGGCAAGATATTCTCCCCCCCCCCTCCCCCCCACAAAGGACGGGTCCTATTGTTCGTTTGCGTAAAATGTTGACCCACTTGATCCTGCTAATCACCGACCGAGAAGCCTACTCATAAGCGTACGGGAATCTTCCAGTTTGGGGGCAGAGGATATTTTCCCCGAATCTCAAAAAGTTGCCCGAATTTCGTTGCAGTTCAGGTACATAAAAAAGACCACCAACCACTACATGCGCGCGAAGAGCGCCAAAATTTTTGCACATTTTTTCGGACATTCCATCAAAAATTCAGGAACTCAGTAGAAAATGCAGACAAATAATTACCGTACGTAGCAAAAGAAAAATCGGAACCAGATGAAGCTGAAGCTTTTCTAGTCTGGTCCAAACCAGAGGTTTTCATTTAAAAGTAAAACAAAACATTATGCAGCTATGTACAGAAA
>WURT03068344.1:0-13560 GCA_009936505.3 Holothuria glaberrima
TCTCACATAATTTCTCACATCCCTAGCTTGTACAGTATGTGGTATCCTGACACTGTAATTTGGGCACAATTTGGGGTAGAATATCTCGCAAGGTTGAAGCTCTGTTTCCTCATGGGCTATGTAAAAGGCTGCACAGTCACTGCATAAGTATTTCTGTAGCCTCTTTAGGGTACAATTGGAATCCTGACTGCCTACTGTATCCCTGTAGCCTCATAAAAATCAACTCTAATTCTGACTGCATCTTTGTAGCCTCGCCTCTGCAAAACAAGTTAGCATTCATAGGCTAGATAATTGGAAGTTGCCGTGGAATTTTTACTGCGCATGCCCATAGCCTTTTGAAAACTTTTAATGCTTATTAATGGAATTTTATTTTTACTGCATAACCTTTTGTATCCGTATATCATCTTACAAGTATTTACCAAGATGCCTAAGTCATACTGTAGCCAAAGAACTGTGGCACAAGACTCATTAGTTCTCACATCACTTATTCTGCCTTGAATTCACAGCCTTTCATTTTCCCAAACAGAGCTTCCATGTGCAGGGTATTCTGCAAGTACAGGTAATTTTGAAGGGCGGCATCAAACACCATAAAAACTAAATTAACCTGTGACCCAGAGTGTGTTTCTACCTTCAATTTACGTTTTCAAACCCCCAGACAGTTATTTAGATTGGAGGGAGAGGGGGGAGGGGAGAGGGGAGAGGGAGGAGGTAAAAGTTGACAAGGGGATTTAAAGCATTATTCAGATTGGAGGGGAAAGGGGACAACTACAGATGCTTAACTTGGATGAAACTTAGATGGCAGAGGTCCTTGGGGAGGCACACATGATTGTTTAAAGGAAGGTTAAAGCTACGTTTATAGGTTTCATTAGTTGGAAGGGGGAAGGAGGTATTAACAAAGGTTATGTACATGACGAGGGTAAAGGAGTTAGCAAGCAGGACTCCAGACAAAAAAATTTTCAGATGCAGATTAGCCTACAGGTACATGAATTTCCTGTCCCAACTCCACTAGTCACTATCATGCCAGATATTAAAGGTTGCACAGTGCTGTGAACTGTGCAACCTTTTCTTATTTTATCAAAACATGCTTTCTGACAATCTTTCAGAATCACAAAATTTGCTATCTATAATTAATTGTAAAAACTGTGGATGTCCTTTCATAATTCCCTGAACTCTTAAGACCTTACAAACTAGCTTTCATTGTGTAGGCCTACGCTACAACGATGTAATTAACTTCAAAATGATCTTACTCGTTCTGTAATTTATGAAACTTTGTGATCGAAAGGAAATCTGATCAGATCGTAACATTCGAGGTGACTAGGTATAGGCCTATGTCTCCAAGGAATGCGACACCAAATGAACCTATTGCATGCCCCTAAGAAACATAAACTGTTTGAATGTACAGGGCCTACGAAGGGAGATCTACAGTCCTGTATGTGTTCAAGAACAGAGATTTTCTTCTTCAAAGCTGATCATCTCTGATAATCTGACAGCTTGTCACAAATTCAGTTCTGGAGGGAAATCTTCTCCTCCATTCATATTTTTTCTGCTGCAGTGTATCCATGGCAACCAAGTAACAATGCACTACAAATATTAACTCCTGTATCAGTTCCAGATGGCATGGTATTTTGAAGGTTTAAATAGTGTACCAACACAGATCTTTCATTTTCCAAGTAAAAATTTTATGTTTCCATGAGTGATGTAACAAGGTTTAGTCACCAATACTAGAAAAATACAGCTTTTATTCCATAAATAAAATTTAGCAGGAGTACAAATTTTGCTCACACATTTACCAACAAAATCAAACCAAAAAGTTTGCCCTAAATTGGATTGGTTGTACATAAGATTTTAAATTTTGAAGGGTGAATTTAAATTTTGGTTCTCAGCAAAATCCCTTAAATTTGACAGCATTGAGCGAAGTATCAAACTACACTATACCTCTATTTCTTTAAGGCTATATGCCTTAAAGTCTAATTATAAATTGCCAGTAGTTGTATGGAATTATTCTTCTGATTATTTGCACTCAAACCTTGGTTGCAATTGAATACATTCTATATCGCAGTACACATAATCAACTGTTTCAATATATCCTGACCTATCAAAAATATACAGCAAATATTGCATAAAGCACAGTGATGACTTTACAATGCTGCACTCCTCTTCAAATGTTATTTACAGTGTTGTAATGACTTGAGTCAGTTACGTGACTCGAGACTCGATTTGAAAAGACTTGATGTCACTAAAAATAAACATTGAATGTTGAAGGTAAAGCAACAAGTTATTCTGCATATACAGACAACTTAGCAAAAAAACATCGTCATATCATTCAAAAGAAACATTCATGAAACAGGATACCCGGATACACGGTACAGTTTCAAAATATTAAGAGGTAAAGTCACAAATCATTTTTAAGATGGTATAAGGAAAGAAAACCAATGGTGATAGTGAATTAAGCCTAGGCCTGTTCAAGTTAAAGCAATTTGGAATATATGGACCTAACAGTTCAAACTCGGGTTGTTATTCCAAATAAAGGATAAGGATCGTTTTTCCAAATTGAACATAAGGGTCGTTATTCCGAAGGATCGTTATTCCGAATTAAAAATAAGGGTCATTATTCTGAACACTCTGAATGCCACAGAATGGTAAGAAAAATGGCCTCTATCCTTTATTCGGAATAACGACCCTTCAGAACAACGAACCTTATTCTCAATTCAGAATTACGACTCTTCGGAATAACAACCTCTATCTTCTGTTCGGAATAACGATCCTTATCCTCTATTGGGAATGACAATCCTTCAGAATAATGACCTTTTGGAATAACAATCTAAATGTTATATTCCGAATAATGACCCTTCGGAGTAACGACCCCTCGGAATAATGATCAGACCCCTTAGATACCTGCTATGAAAGTTGGCCACGCACCAATTGGCCTGTTAAGACCTAAAGATATACATGAGATTTGAAGAAGGCTACAAAGCTCTAGGTGATGAGTTATTTTACAGTAACCATACTGTACCGTTTAAAGTGTATGGTACCAAGCTGGTACAGCACAGCCCATAAAAATAAAGGGAAAAACTTCATCAGGGAAAAAGCATGCAGGTGAGGGACGAGAATTAATATTGTACTTGGCCTTACTTATATACTGGGGTGTTTAAGGCATAGTAATACTGTACATTAAGGACTAAGTTGTAACAGCTGAGGGCTACACATTACCTTAATGTGTTCAAGATTTCAGCTATACTATACCAACTATTTTTCCATCAAAACTGCACTTCCAACTGCAAATCACTCACAAAATTCTGAGAAACAGTACAGCATGTCAGAAATCCCAGTTCTGCAGTACTTAGTGCTACAAAACTTTTATACCCTTCTTGTTCACTTACTTTGCTCAAAGCCTCCCCCTCCAGTAAATCTTCAATATAATCTGTTAACTTTGCCTAATTGTTTAATGTACTGCAGCACAAGTCTACCAAAATCCAACCAGTTATCCTCTGCTACATATTTGCACACTGCAAATTGATGTTCATTAGCAATAGCTCTGGCCATGCAGGCAAATCACTTATGAGTATCTTTTATGTAAACTAAAAACACTCAGTCACTACGTTTTACTTACCCAATCATTCTACGTCATTCTACCTAACACAAAACACGACTTCCCTAAACTAGATGTGATGATTTCTTCATTCACCCAGTGCCTTAATCTGCTAAGAATTCTGTCACTTTAAATGCTGAGTACAAAAAGAAGTCCAACAGGAAGATATCATCACTGCATTACATAGTCCAACATGGGAACAACTTGAACTGTACCAGTGGACCTCCTCGTATTTACTCACACTGCCAGATTCATTATGACTTTCCTGAATGCTACCATACAGCTAGCACCTCAGTATGAAAGTTGTCAGTAGACGATGCAAATCTTGAAAAGAGAAATAACTACCGAGCAAGTAGCCTACATGATTGGTGTGAGGAAGGATTTGCTTGCCTATTCTTCAGTCTATTTGCACAAGATAAAATTAGCCTTTCCAACTACCACACACACACAAACCCTCCAGTCACTTGCTAATATAATTACACAGTTCAAATTTCTTTTCCCAGCACTTCACAACTCCAAGATATATTCGAGTGGCCTTGACAGACAAAGCTGGGAATTGTTTTATTTATTAGTTTTAATGGAAGGATGACCAGATAGGAGGCTTAAACTTTTCAAGTAGAACAATATTCATGCAAGGTAAATGGTTATATACTAGTGCTGTAATATTTCAATGACATCTGCTCGGGAATCCACTCATGTGTAAAATTTGTTAGAATCAAGTCAGTATAATCCATTTAATTTCAAGATAACAAAAATGGCTGACGTACAAAATTTCTAAAAGAATTCCACCTTACAGTTGCACAAAATATTGGACCAAAAATATTTTTCACATTAAATAACAATGTGGATGTACTGTACTGTAATCTGAACCATAATGGCGTGATGAAATTTACATTCATCTTATAATATTAAAACCACATTGCTACAGTGATAGCTCATACACCTACTTTCATAAAATCGTTTTTTTTTTTGCCAAGATTAACATATCCATGAAATGAACTCAGAATTCTAGCCACCCAGAATGGCCAGGGGCATTATCCTGGTACAATGATTGAATAGCACACAATGTAAAAACAATAACAACCAAGTGCTGTTTTTGCCAAGACTGAGGATCAAAGTGACAGCAGCTAATTTGTGAAGCAATAGCAATCGCTATATTGAGTTCCATTAGTGGACAGGTCAAAATATAAGGCAGGTTTTTTCTTCCAAGACTAATCCGCTTTTCCCAGTCTATGATGACCTTCAAAAGTCAAAGCATCCAATCGTAAACATACTGTATAGTCATCAAGTACTTTTTACTGGATGTGTGAGTCTTTTGCAGTATGTCCCTACAGGCTTCAACCACATTTCTGTACTGGCCGCACCAAAGCGTTGTTAGCACTATTAAACACAGCTGTTACTGGCATATTGTACAGTACTAACAAAGTCACTTACTATGAATCCTTTTTCTGTCGCTGCTACCGGTTGCTAACCACTGCATACACTATTAATTGCAGCCCTTAAAAAAGGTCATAAGCAGTTGCCCTAAACTTATTTTGAAACAATAGCTAATTGTCACAAAGTTCTTCTTATTTCTCGTCCAAGTATCTTTCATTATATTTTAGGACATAAATATTGCATATTCAAGGTAAACCAAGCAGTTGCTCCATGTAAATTTTACAATTGAGTGAGAAAAACACTGTCACATGATTCTCAAGAGCCATTCAGGAAATAGGACAGTCTACTATAAAATTCTTTTTTGGGGTGACTGTATTCTCCCTTTAACTTCAAGTGCAAAACCTAGAAAGTAGCCTACTAGGTATTTTCTTGTCATGGCCAATAAAACTTTAACTGTACAGTACTACTAAGCCCTTTCTTTTTGATACTACCACATAAAACCCATTTCCCTATCCCCAAAGTGCTACTGGTAGCACCACAACAGAAAACAATTATACTTTTTCACATATGTACTACAAGTGTAAAATTTTTAGTTGCTTGCATGCCTTTCCAAAATAAATGTCAATCTTAGGCCACTTAATATGCAGCTGGCTGCACAGAATCTAGCCAAAACTTTACAAAATTGCTCATTTCTACCATCACTGATGTAAATATTTACTGAAATGTGCTGCAGATTTCAATCACATAGAGAACCATCTACAAAGTTGTTGCTTTCCCCTTATTTTTCAATTATGCCTTCACAATTTTGACCATTCTGCATGCAGAGATCGATCTCACCTTAAACAGGAAATGCAGAATGACAGGACATTTACGCAAGGATTTTCACCAAATTATGAGAGGCTGATGGCTCTCCGCTGCAGTTCGATTACTTTGGCATTGCTCACAGCGGCAAAACTTGAAAATGTCAAAGACAGTTAAATTCACTTCATAAAGCTCCATAGTTTGTACATACAGTCCCCACAAAAATAAGTGTAGATTTATGAGTTTCATTTTTACAGATTTCTCATAAAAATGACCTGCTTTGCATTTTCTGAAGAACTCTATTCAGTCACAAGAAGATATCAGAATGCTCTCATTACCATGCCTTTATAGTGCAGTGCAAGTCTTTCAAGGAATGACTTGAAGTTAAAATGAACCGAGGTGTGGGTTTGGTTCACACCTTTTTGGAAGTTTAGATCCATTGCTCTGAAACCGGGATAAAACATTTCTGAGTCCTTGAAATACTTTCAAATCCTTGAAATATTACTGAGTACTAGAAATGCTATTTCACAATGACCTGGGTCAGCTTGAGAAGGACCAAGTGGACTGCCATGAAACAACTTTAGGAACCACTGATTTAGAGGACATGTACGTCATCTCCCCACCCCCCCCCCTTCCCTTCATTGAAAATGACTAAGGTCACCTTGAGAAGGAGAGCAAGTGGGTTGCCAAACAAGAAGTAAAGAAGCCATTGCTGTAGAAGGACAATTTTCTTAATGTTATTATGAATTGTATGTATATAAGAAAAAAGTTTCATTCAAAATAAGTATTCAAACATTTCCCACCTTATCTAAGTCCATTAAGCATAGTGCAAATTCTTAGAAACAAAGGATTCTCAGATGTGTTGATTGATGTCTGTTTTGTCATTAGAGCTAGATTTTCACTAAGCATCTACCAAGATAGGGGGTCGGGAAAGGGAATGGAATGATGGGTAAAAGATGGCCATTGGGAGATGTTAGTAACACATGCACATTGTAGAGCTGCAGGGGACCTGGATTGACGATCTACACATAGTGGCACCAGGGAGCCAAGTACCGCAGTATAATGCTCATTTAAATTAAACAAGTATGGTACTGTTCAGTATCTAAAAGTGAGTCTTCTCTGTATACTCTGTATGTATATATAGCTGTATTAATAAACATCTGACAAACTGGAAGTATTTGACCCAGATATGGTTGGTGGACAGGAAACTCTCTTTCAAGACAAAACACAATGTATCCTGTACCAAAAGAAGTTAAAACTGGCTTTATATGAAGCATAGGTGTCGTACTTAAAACAAAGCAAATAAACAAAAAAAGGGTTTACATCTGCTTTTTCCGAGCCAGAATTCAAGCAAAAATGCGTTGATTTTTGATGAACTCATTTTGGAAGGAAGCTTCATCCAGAACCAAAAAGGCTATACATTGTTTAATGTTTTGGGCCAATACCCCCACCATTAATAAGGGGCTGCTATGATATTTACCTTGAAATATAATGCTGACAAGATTTTAGACTTTGATCTCTGGTGACCTAAAATGACCTTTCACTGAACACAAAAAATCAATGACAGCATTTTTGTAATAAATATGGTAAAAAAACACCATGTGCAAAAGTTTCTTAGAGTTTCAAATCATAAAATACCCTGTATATGCAAGTTCTTTAGATGTTGACATTTAGTGACCTCAGAATGACCTTTTATCTAATACAATTGGGCACTTTCACTAAATATAATACATCTACATAGCTAAGTGTGGTTATTATGTACATGCTTCCTTTCAGAAAATAATTGTTCACAAGCTCTTCAGAGCTTGACCTCTGGTGACCTAAGCTGACCTTTGAACCTTGCCAAAAATGGAAAAATGATAGCATACTTTCTCTAAGTTACTGTATATGATACATCTATATGCTGAATAAGGAAACTATCCATGCTTCCTACCTTGAGATACTATACCTAGGTATCATTGTAACAAGCTTTCAGAGTTTCATATCTGATGACCCCAGATGACCTTGACCTCCACCAAATTAATTGGGTCCTTCCTCTTGATATAATGCATCTACATGAATGGTTGGTATCTGAAGATACCCTGTTGACAAGTTTTTCAGAATTTGAGCAATGCATGGTGACCCCAGATGACATTTGACTTCCATCAAAAAAACAATTCTCCTATATGCAGTGTATCTGCATGATACTATAAGTGGAGGAGAAGAGTATCCATGCATTCTACCTTGAGATATAGTTTTAACAATGTTTTTAGAGTCTGACCTCTGGTAACCTTAGATGACCTTTGACCTCTGCCAAAATCAATAGGATTCTTCATTAAATGCATCTACAGTATGCACCAAGTATGACAATTTTCCATGCTTCCTATCTGGAGACATTGTGTTAACAGGGTTTTAGGAGTCTGATGACTCCTGATGACCTTTGACCTCCACCAAAAACAACAGTCCTCACTTTTGATGCAGTCGATCCACAAGCAAAATATGGACAGTTTCAATGTTTCTTATCTTGAGATATAATATTGACAAGATTATCAGAGTATGACCTCTTGTGAAAATAGATCACCTTTGACCTTCACCAAAAACACAGAAGTTTTGCCTCTCAATATTGGACATCAATATACGAAGTATGAGAACTGTCACACTTTCTCTTCTTGAGACACTGTGTTAACAAGCCATATTAGACATCAATTTACCAGAAATAAGTGTGTCACTTGTCTTTGTCTTAGCAGAATGCACCTGCTTGATGACAAATATGACTGACTTCTTGCTGTATTGATGGTTGAGGTAAGCAATCCTGAAAGAAAAAGAAAACCAGAAAGCCAAAAGGCTTAGTGATTCCTTGACTTGACATATGTATATATTGTAACAAACAAGAATCATCCACATGACAAGCATGAGATCCCTTACAGCAATCTTACTCGAGATATCATTTTAACAAGGTTTTGACCTTTTGACCTCTAAATGACCCCAAATGACCTTTGACCTCCACAAAAAACAAGGATCATCTACTCAATATGGGCAATCCACATGTTAAGTATGAGATCCCTCACAGTTATCCTTCTTGAGTTATAGTGTTTAAAAGATTTTGACCTTTTGATCTCTGGTGACCCCAAATGACCTTTGACCTCAACAAAAATGATAGGGATCATCTATTCAATATGGGCAATCCACATGCTAAGTATGAGATCCCTCACAGTTATGCTTCTTAAGATAGTGTTTACAAAATTTTGACCTCTGGTGACCCCAAATGACCTCCACAAAAAACACTAGGGCCCATCTACTCAATATTGGCAATCCACATGCTAAGTATGAGATCCCTCACAGTTATGCTTCTTGGGATAAAGTGTTAACAAGATTTTGACCTTTTGACCTCTGGTGACCCCAAATGACCTTTGACCTCCACAACAAACAGTAGGGATCATCTACTCATTATGGGCAATCCACATGCTAAGTATGAGATCCCTCATAGTTATGCTTCTTAAGATACAGTGTTTACAAGATTCTGACCTTTTGACCTCTGGTGACCCCAAATGACATTTGACCTCCACCAAAAACAATGGGGATCATCTTCCCAATATCAGCCGTGCACATGCCAAGTATGAGATTCCTTGAAGTTTCACAACTTGAGATAGTGTTTACAAGCAATTTCCAAGGTGTTTACCATTTGACCTCTGGTGACCTCAAATGACCTTTGACCTTCACCAAAAACAATAGGGATCCTCTACTCACTAAGGGGTAACTATATGTAAAATATGAGGTCCATTGTGCCTACTGTTCTTGAGATAGAGTTTACAAGACAAGCGTCACATACATACATACACACACATATACATACACACACGACATCACCATCATATAGATTCCTCTGACTACATCAAGGAATCAAAAAATTAAAAAGAAAAGAAAATGAAAGGAGTATTCAAACAAAAATAAAATTGTGCATTGGAACCAAATGATAGTGAAGTCCATTCCCAACCTCAAAGTTTCAGTCTAAAGTTGTCTCCTGGTTTGATGGACATTTTGTGAAACCTGAGCCCTAATTATAAAGATTTAGTGCAATAGTCCTACTGAAATCGAACTTACATTGACCATAACCTTTTATGTGAAAGGGCCCAGGAGTCACTTGAGGTTACCACGAGACACAAATCTATTACAACTATTCACCATGAACTAAATTAGTAAATATACCAAAGGCTACTGTGCTTCAAAAAAGGAATCTCCTCACTTTAATGTTGTTTTTGAGAACATTATTGGAGGCATCTTCCAGCTGTCTGATGGCAGATAAACAAAGGACCTCTTGGGTCCCTGTTAATTTCACAAAAGAGACCTATGGTACCGTCAGTCCTTTCCAGGCACACAGACCCCAGGATAGACACAGTCTCTTTGAAGATGAGCCTAAACTGGAGAGGTACTTTTTGTAAGCGTACTTTAAACTGAGGTGAATGGACACCTAAAACGAAATGAGTAGGCTAAATAGCCTATAGTAGTATTTGTCTATTCACCGGGTATGCTTACATTAAGTATACACCCCAAATTGTCGGAGTTACAGATGACAGCTAAAGACAAAAATGTGGGAAAAGAGCAATTTGACAAAAGGAGTTGGCAAAGCCTACTCATGTCTTTGCTTTAGGGAGCCTCCACAAACACTTAATGCAGTATTGTACTGTAAGTATTTACAACAGAGAAACTATTAATTTTTTCAATTATGGGACAATGCACAGCTTGAGCTTGATAATCCTGACTATATACATGCCATGTGTCTTGCTAGTACTTACTGTCAGAAGTGCAGGCTGCACTTGCAGTTAAATTTTAGTGATCTTGAAACAATCCGCCACACTGTCTACGTATTTGTGCTCTGCGCTATCTTTGGAGAGCAAAAATAGATGTACATGATTTCCTAGAGCTGGAGCTAGTATCATGTTGCATTGATCACATCCAGCTTATTAACCCAATTTTAAACGATGCCCCAAACAGAGTGACAGTTGAATCGATGGAGATCTAAGACTGTACTTAAAGTCAATTTTGAGGTGTATGAGATTGAAATCGAAGATATGTATTGCTGATGCGGAGGGATCTAATACTCCTTGAGTTCTTGAAGAGGCATTTCAAGGCCTACTGGAATGAAAAACATTTACTGGAGGCATGGAAAACATATTCCTTGACAAAATAGTATGATGAAGAAGGCCCTGCTAAATTAGCCTACAGTATACAGCGAGCAAGCATCTATTGTTTTTAAATCCAAGCATTGATTGTTTTTTTAATTCAAGGATCATCCATTTACAGCTTTGATTTAAAATGTTCCTGATGCTGAAAATTTGTTCATTATGGGAGGTGGAAAGTACGACAATTCCACGAATTTGGATATTTTTACCAAGTCACCCCAACCTCCTTTTAAAATGAAAGCAACATCTCACAGGCCTGGCCTCTTTATTTTCTTTTCCTTTTAGTACAGTATCTTTCACAGTGTTTCAGAACATACTGTAAGCAAGAATTCATCTCATATTATTGATCAGCAACAAAGATATAATTGCACTTTTTGGAAAATAAGGGGGGGAGAGAATATTGAGTGCAAAGTAGGTTTCTATTTCTGAAATCATAGACTTGTAAACATTGGGAGGGAAAATACTCAAAATGTTAGGGAAGGGCAGCTACCCCATCTCCCTCCTCCTAGCTGGGATGTGTACTTGACAAATATTTGGGTGAAAAAGGAGGATGTTGCTAAATTACATAATGACCTAGGCATCTTATGTGGTAACAGGTACTCTGTAGAATAATTGCTTAGACAAAATTCATTGCAATTTAATTTCAAAATTTATAAAGTACATACCATGTATCCATCTGTTTATATTTTAATTAACTTTTCTTTCCACTAGAGGTTCACTACAGCCACAGCTGAGTCACAGCCATCTTATCTGACAGATGAACTGACCTCTTACAGTCAGCACCATTTCAAATATATTTCATAAGTTTACCCTAATAATTACCCCCTTCCCTCATCCATCACCAGGACACTTTGTACGAACATCTAATCTAGTTCAGGATCAGTCTTCTCAATGCATATGTTACAATGAATTAATAAAAAAAACCTCCCAGGTTAAGCAATTTATGATGCTGGCAAAATTTCCTCCTACAGCAGGGCATATTGAAAATGTTTACAGGAATAATTTTTCTAGGGGCTAAAATCTAGCCATTAAATAGCCATACTTATATAAATTCATTCACTTTGTTTTCTCATAACAGCAACAGTAGACATACAAGGCATTACAGTTAATTTAATACACGCAAGGAAGTACTCTAAAAAATTGTGACTCTTAAGAGTCACTCAATGTACAATAATTAAAAACAATCTCTTAAAACTTCAATGTTAGGAAATCAAAACAATTAGTACTCGGAAGTAATTCAATGAGAAGGAAATTCAATAAAAGGTGGTGTTTCCTTCAGCAGTGCAACCACAGTAAACCATTATTTGATGTGAATTCGCAAAATAAGAAGACTGAAATATACAGTGTTGTTCAATAGTGTACCAAGGATCTTAATTAAAACCCAAGAATAAGCAATTAAACTGACATGGCAGCTGGTTCAACTCATCACAGAGCTAACTGCCAAGACCCTTATCCAACCAGTCTGGTGATTTTCATCGATGATGACGTGATTTGACTTCTGTTGGCAGGTGGTGCCTGATCTAGCAGCAGGAAATGAAAGCTGACCATGCGCTATCTACCACTAATGAGATGGCATTTTTACTGATTATTGCATCCACCAATAAACCAAATACTTTGTAAATCCTTTAATAATGATGTGATGCAATGAATAGTAAACAGTCAACAATGATACAAGCAAGGGTACTTACTGCCAAAAGGAAGGGCACTCTACATAGCACATGCACAAGTAAAGCAAAGTCTGGCTATCGACAATGACACAGGGGCATGAACTGCCAAAAGGAAGGGCAAAACATATTGCACGTGAATCCTAGGGAAAGAAAGACTCAATTTTGGCTATAAAATGTATGGGCATTGCTTACCAAAAGAACCCATTACCCTGTTGCTCTGAGGTACGAACTATGTACCTCAATTAGTTTGGTTTTTAACTGTGAATGGAAATTAACTGCAGTCTCACATTATTGTGAAACCAGCTACTCGTAAACAACATTCAGTTCTTCGCTGAACTTTCTACACTTGAAAGGGAATGAAGGAAGTCCTTATTTCTGAGCTTGTTTTGATTTTAAATAAGCCACTTTTTCTGGAGTGCCTAGAGCTACTCTGAGTACCTAATTTGGTGATACAGTATATGAATATGTGTTATCTTAATTATCATTATTGTCATTACCATAACAACCATAGTTATCATAAGAATCGTAATGACAATAATCATTATTATCATTATAATGATAACGATAACAATCATTATTATAATTTCTTTATTAAAGGGGCTCATTGAGTTGGTTCACAAAATTCATGACTTTTTTCTCAACTGCTGAGATTCACTCACATCTTGATGGTAAATAGTCAAACTAAGAGATTCTATCCATCTGACTCACAACTGAAATGGTAATGCTAGGGTCATTAATGATTAAAATCATTTACAGGTATTACAACTTTGTGACCAGATACTTTTTACCATTATTTAGCAATCATATACAATCCCTTTCTACAAAACTGCAGTTTCTCACATTTTTGGTAACTGTAGGAAGTGAAACATGAGTAATGAGGCTAATTACAGTAGAAGCATTGTCATGCAATGGTTACCTTCAAACTCGTCACAAAAATAGTAGATGTCAACTCAATGAGCCGCTTTAA
>WURT03068355.1:0-32303 GCA_009936505.3 Holothuria glaberrima
GGGCCAATTAGATGAAGAGCCGAAAATCGAAATAGCCGATAACAGTTTGGCCGGGCGCTCCCGTTCTCTCTTTCTCTCTTTTCTTTCCAATCTCCGTCTTCCCTTTCACTCCCTTCCTTCCCCCTTTCCTTTCCCTTTTCTCTAGTCTTTTCCCTCCCCTTTCCCCTTTTTGCCGACAGACCGAAAATTTGCCGACGGCCCTGAATGGAAAGGGTTTGTACTTTATTTAGCTATAAGTAATGAATCGGAATTGAGGAAAAATGGGCAACGGGTACCGAAAGTTTGGAGTTTTATGCCAGAAATGACCCTTTTGAAAGCAAAAATAAGTAAACCGACCATGGGTGGCGACAGAAATTTTTCAACAAGGGGGCCGAGGTATACGAGCCACCCCAAGTTCCGAAAGTCCCTATGTCAAGAGGGTGGTGAGAAGGTGGTATAAAAGAGCTATAACTAATACTTCAAGAGCTGAGTTGCACACTGATAGTTATCTGAATCGTGAAATTACAAAGCGGGCGAAGAGCGCAAAAATTTTTGGTAGGCCAACCCCAAAAATGTATGTAATCATTTTGAAAAGAAAAAGAAAATCGAAAAGAAAAATAGTAGGTGGTTGTAGACCAATCAGTAATAACATACATTGTATCGAAACTCCCTCAACTTGGGAAAACCGCACTGAAGTTGACCGGTATCACTTGATGATCTGGTGTTACGGATGGCAAATTTCCGAATTTTTCATTTTCCAGAGCCGGGGTCATTTCAATCATTTGCCCCCCTCCCTAGCGTGCGCTGCCCCCTCCCCTGTAGCCACGCCATTGGGTGTCATATCCCCAAGATGCCATGTCCCCTTTAAAAGCAAAAGATTAACGTGACCCTATATTTCCAGTAATTCTGAGAAAAAAAAACGTGGACATGAGTACTTACTGTGATGCTATTGCACATGCTGTCTAGATTGTACGTACAAAGCAGATCATCAATGCACCAGTCACAAGGCCATTTTGAAACACAGTCTACGCACCTGCAATATGCCAACAGAGGACACAATAGTTTTGTATTTTTTGTGTTTTCCTTAAAACGGCCTGTATAACACCTAGTACTACAATCTTAGACAAAACTCGTTGGGACACCCCCGTTCCCCTTTACAATGTTGACCGCAGTTATCCTGTTCATGACATAGTCACTTTTTCTGCGCAACATTGGGAGAGGGCGGATCTCTCTTTTTCATGTCTGTTGTAACCTTTATGCTTGTAGGTGTACAGGATGCATCAAAAACATATAAAATGAGGCAAGAGGGTGTCAAAAATATACAATTTAAGTAACATATATCTTATAATCCAAATTACATATCACGTTATCGAACCATTCCCTCATTTGTGCTGATGACCAGTAGTGCTTAAATTAACGCCTGCATTCTGCACGTCTTCAACACTTCATTGCCGAGGTTTAACTTTTATAGAGCCTTATTATTTTAATATCAATAGTTCACAATGTGTAGAAATGGGGAACTGAGGCTTCCTGGGTAACCGTGGCAGCTCGGTAAACTCATATTCTGCCACACAGATTGGATACTCTGGAATGTTTTTGTTGTTATTTGTTAGAAAATACCCTAAACCTCATCATCATAGGCTTTTTAAAATTATTTTGCAATATTTGGGAAATATGTGAGCTATTTTTTGCTAGATTTTCTGCCAAATGACGTCATTTTCAGTCAGTGTTTCGAGGAAGCGCTCTTGGAGCAACTGTACTATATCTTGACTCTTTGTGCGTACAACGCTACAAACAGCAATTGCCACAAACAGCGCTATTTGACAAGAATTTCATTTTGGTCGAATATATGAATATTTGAAGAGACAGTTTCAGTATTATAATAGGTTACATGGTTGCTATGGTAACTATTGCATATGCTTTTTCCCAGTTTTGCGTCGAATTATTGATCAAGATTGGTGATGATTGTTTTCACAATGTTAGGATAAAGTACAAACATAAACATCACATAGGCTAGGCTACATCTGTGTGGTATTTGAGGAATGCTGGGCCCAAATGGATCGGGCGTGAGCCAAGACCTCTATACCAAGGGCCTATAGGCCTATGTTTTTTACCGTTTTTTACGTGTCATCACGTGATGTAAACAGCCAAATGTATGCATGGGGTCTTTTAAATAAAAGCTGACAGGGAGTAAGTGCACTGGCAGAATACCCCATCAAATTTTGAAAAGAGGGTTCCAGATTGAGAAATAGCAAGGAACTCATGTTGTCAGGTGGGAGAGGGGCAGGAGAAACCCCTCTCGTGTCTCCTGCCAATGTTACCCAAACAACCCGGGGTCATTTAGCAATTTTTCGTAGATTACTATAGCCCAGTGGATATAGATATGAAATTGACAGACATACTACTTATTGACTGTGAGTTACTTGGTTATTAATAGCACTAAAGTTTCAGTAATTTTTCCTTTGTTGTGAGAAGTTATCACAATAAACCCTCAAAAAACCTGCCAAAGTTCCCCCCGTTTTCCGGCGTTTCTTTTTCCGTTGATTCTGGTGAATGTATAGGCCTATAAAAAAGCAACACCACATGAAACGAACTTCCATTTTACCAAGTCTTTAGTACCTACATCTATTCAGGCGAATAACCACTAAAACGTTTGCACACAGTCCAAGAAGTGGTTGTCATGACGCCCTACCACTAGTGACCAACTTATGTCAAAACTGCACTGTGCTATTGATCAGTAGCGTTACTAGGGTGATAGAAGTGCGGGGCAGGGATGAAAATAAGGTATATGTACCGACAGCATATAGTCAATGCACCGACATTTTGTCAAAGGGTTATCTTTTAACAAGTCACCACGCATCCTTGACCCCCCCCCCCCCCATCCACCCCAAATCTTGCATTATTTTCTCATACCTTTATAGTTCATAAAACTACAAAATACCAATAACCAGGGGCGTCGATTTGATTTTGAAAGTGGGGGGGGGGGGGAACATCTGACCTAAAACTTTTCTCTTATCCTGGTGAGGAGTCTAAGAGGAGGGCCAGATGCAAAATGGTGCCAAATGTTTCAATATTTGGGGTTACTTTGAAAATTGGGGATATATTTCCTTGCCCAAAGGAAAAACTGCATGCAGGCTCAGCCAGGGATGGTGCTTGGATTTACCGACATGGGGGGCAAGTGCCCTGACCAGGGGCCAGCTACTCTAAGCCCCGACGGATGCAATAGGTTGCTGAAATGATGCCGATCGCAAAATAGAAGGAGCGAGAAGAGCACCGAAAAAATTGGGATTATATATTAAAAAAGATTTCATGTTTTAGTTTTCATTAGGAAAAGTTGAAAAATTTTGGGTTTTTATTAAAAAATCTGCCCTTCTTGAGAGCAAACCAAGAAATTTGATGCTGCGACTGCATGGCCTTCTTCGGGGAGTACATTTTTCATCTAACCCATTTAGGCTACCAGACGAAACTAAAAAATCTTTTTCCTTACAACATATATTTGCCACGATGGTCACATGGAAGAATCTTCCAAAAGATAGGGAAAAGAGGTTAGAATTTCGCAACGTTTCATTTTCGGAACCATTTGTGGAACCTTTAAAGCTGAAAAATCCAGTATGTTGGAAATGGCGGGCGTTACAGCTAGATAGAATTAAAGAGGAAAGCGCGCGTAGCGCGCGAAAATTTGTTGAGGTTATAGAAAGAATTTTTACAGAACTTACTACCTACGGACCTGAAAAAGAGCCCTGTGGGATACTTTCTCAGGATATTAAATAAACGTAATGCCGATTGAGTTCTACAGTCGGCGGATGTATCGACATGATCAGCAAATTTACCGACAGACCATCCCAGGACTACAAGTGGGGGCGACCGCCCCCTACCCCCCCTTACGTTACGCTACTGCCATTGATTACATTACATTGTAACAAATAAGCTGATATAGATTAACTTCGAAAGCAGCACTCTCCGACTTAGCATGATATGATAAAACACTTTTTCGGCAAGAAGAACTTGTTGTAATGGAACGTACAGTCTAGATATATAAAGGGACCGTTGCGCCAGACTTACCTTTCAATCCGGCTGCAGTTGAAAAATGAGTATGAGATGCTTACAAAAGAGATGTTAAATTCAATTGAAGAAATCGCAAATAAGACATCCACAGCATCATCTTCAAGAGAGAAAACAAGCGTATCTTCGTTGTAATTGCCTGTTCCCAGTTGTGTGTTTTAAAATCACTTATACTGTTCTCAAATTAAAAGTTTAATTTCTTCAAATTAACTGATTTGGTTAAAATGTGGAACTATCAATCGAGAGGCGAGGGTGCCGCTTCAAATTTTTTAATGTCAATCCGTTAAGTGCTGATAAGAATAGCTTCAAGAACTGGGCTTTGACTAAGTAATATCTTCCTTTTCCATGTCTAGCTAGACAATAACGAGTGACTTTCTGACAAAAATGCTTTGATTTTGGCTGATGTCACCAGCAATAAAAGACTTGATTTAACTGAAGAAAACCGTTTGATTGCAGATTCCAGAAAACACAAAGGCTTGGTGATTTCTTGCTGAAAGCGGGTGTTTTATTACACCATCGTTGTAGCTCTATGGTTACACTGAGGTTCATCTCTCAAACTTATACTTCTTGAATACGTCATTTTTTTACGATTTTTTCTTCACAATTTGACCTCTGCTGAGCTCACATGACCTTTGAACCCCAACAAAATTGAATAACAAACCAGAAAGCCCAAAAGGCTTAGTGATTCCTTGCCCTAGAAAATGTTGAGAGTTTCTTGGGAATGATTGGGAAATTTTGCTTTTCGACCTCTAATGGCCCCAGATGACCTCTGACCTTCCCCAAAACAAAATGGTTCTTCTTCCAACCATGAAGCATCCATGTGCCAAGTATGAAATCTTTTCAAGCTTCCTACATTGAGAAATCCTGTTCAGAGGGTTCCCGGACTTTGACTGCTGGTGACCCCAGATGACCTTTGACCTCCATCAAAGACAACATGGACATGGTTCTTCTCACCATAAAGCATGCACCTATTAAGTATGGAATCTATCCAAACTTCCTAACTTGAGATATCTTGTTAACAAGGTTTTCAGTGTTTGACTCCCCGTGACCCCAGATGACCTTTGACCTCCACCAGAACAATAGGGTTCTTCCACTCTACATGACAAATCTACATACCACATATGAAAAGTGTTGGTCATTCCTATCTCAAGATATCGTGTTTACAAGCCATTTACCAGGTTTTCGCAGTTTAATCTCCGGTGACCTCAATTAACCTTTGACCTCCACCAAAAGCAATAGGTTTCTTTCTCTCAACATGACAAATCTATACACTAAATATGAAAAGTGTCTGTCATTGCTATCTTGAGATATCGAATTTACAAGGTTTGCGGCTTTTGACCTCTGGTAACTTCAAATGACCTTTGACCTCTACCAAAAACAGTAGGGTTCTTCCTCTCAACATGACAAATCTATATACCAAATATGAAAAGTGTTGGTCATCCCTTTCTCAGGATATCGTGTTTACAAGCCATTTACAAGGTTTTCGCAATTTAACCTCCGGTGACCTAAAATGAACTTTGAACTCCACCAAAAACAATAGGGTTCCTCCTCTCAACATGACAAATCTATATACCGAGTATGAAAACTGTCGGTCATTGCTATCTTGAGATATCGTGTTTACAAGGTTTTCGCAGTTTAACCACCGGTGACCTCAAATGACCTTTGACCTCCACCAGAAACAATATGGTTCTTCCTCTCAACATGACAAATCTATATACCAAATATGAAAAGTGTCGGTCTTTGCTATCTTGAGACATCGTGTTTACAAGCCATTTACAAGGTTTTCGCAGTTTAATCTCCGGTGACCTCAAATGACCTTTGACCTCCACCAAATACAATAGGTTCTTCTTCTCAGCATGACAAATCTACATACTAAATGTGAAAAGTGTCGGTCATTCCTATCTCGAGATATCGTGCTCACAAGGTTTTCGGTTTTTGACCTCTTTTGACCTCAAATGACATTTGATCGCTACCAAAAACTATAGGGTTCTTTCTCACAACATAAGAAATCTATGTATCAAATATAAAAAGTGTCGGTCATTGCTATGTTGAGATATCCTGTTTACAAGCTAAGCGTCACATACACACACAGGACATCACCATCGCATTGATGCCTTGCCTGCCTTCGGCAAGGAATCAAAAATGAAGAATAAAAAGCGTCTTACAAGGGACTCGAACCCGGGGCTCCTACGTGAGAAACCGAACAGTAATCCACCACACCATCAAAGAGCGCCTTAAGTCCATTGTATTTCTAATCGTACTATTGTCACAGTATTGTTTACGTGTGAAATATTAGAAGTTGTTTTCTATATCTTCATCATTAAAATGGTAGGAAAATTCGGCCTTAACTTTTCGTTGGCCACGAAACACTGGACACAACTTGGAGGTACCTCCCTCGGTCTATTTAGCTCACGCATTTTTCTTAGTTCACCTCTGATGACTTCAGATGGATGACCTTCGACCTCCAATAAACCTATAGAGTTCCCTCTCTTTTCAAGTAACACATCTGTATACCAAGTATGAAAAGTATCCATCATCTCTCTTGAAATATCGAGTTTTTTCAAGGTTGTCGGTTTTTGACCTCTAATGACCTCAAATGATCTCTGACCGCCACTGAAAACAATAGGGTTGTTTCTCCGAAAATGATACAGGTATATATTAAGTATGAAAATAGTTCATCATTGCTAACTTGAGATATCGTGTTTATAAGCAAAATTTCGTATCAGGTAAAATTTGACCTTTTTTCAAAATTAATTGGGTTCATCATCATGCCAGCTAAATATAAAAACATACGAGTGTCCTACCTACAGATATCGTGTTTACAACATTCCCGCATTTTGACCTCTGGTAACCTCACATGACATTTGACCTCCACTAAAACAATATTGATCTTTCTCTTAAAATGATATTTTTATATTCCAAGCATGAGAAGTATCTATTATTGCTATCTTGATATACCGTGTTGACAAGTCAAGCATTACAAACACATGTACATACACCCACGCACACACACAAATACAATAACCAGCGTGATTGCATGCATTCTTTTTGCCTTCGGCAAGAAATCAATCAGTACATTGCGACCCGACATTTGCGAGTAGTTGTAAGCAATAACTAAAATTCTCAACTCTCTCTAAACTTGCTACCCGCATTATGTAAAGTTTTGGGAAGCCTGGAAGTGACCTGTTAAGTTTATATGTTCCAAATTAGCAACAATGATATAATTAGCTTTTTTGTCGAATCAGTGACTTGGCAGAGGGTTGTTAAAGTTGGAATCACCTCAGCAGAGAGGGTCAATAGAAGAAAGTGAAGAACATTGCAATAAAGAGATGTAGTGTGACTACAGTTTTCAATGCTAATGATAATTTCGACTGGATTAAATGATCTGTGATGTTCATTATGTGCTGATCATTGTGATGATCGATTGGTCCCTAAAACTATATGCAAACCACTGACACCATTTCAGTTTATCAGGTCCCTGTCCCGTACAGTCTCTTTTCATGCGTCTCCAACCTGCCATGGAAAAGGATGTGTCCTGAGTTACACCGAAGTGATACTTAAATTTAACTTGGACGCTGTGTAAAGAAACATGCTTCCAAAAATATTTTCGGAACACTTGAACTATTCTGGCATTGGACTGAGTAGTTGATCAAACTGTATTGACCTGCCCAGTATACACGCCATATCATACCATGATAAATCTAACGTTTATAATTTCGTAAATACTCATGATTTTCTGGGATTTTCTTTTGGGCCCGAACAAACTGTGTATCGGCCCCCATTTAAAATATACTCACAAACCTACTGCCTTGATTGCATTAAAGCTAACTAATTTATTTGTTGAGAGCTGTTTTACTATAGCGCTTAGAGCTTAGGAGTAAAAGAAAGGGATTGGCCGCCTAATTTTTCAAAAACTTTGGCCCCATTCGTCCAGCCGAATACAAGAAATGTTAAATTCCCAAACGATTCGTTATGGGATAGCAATAAATAAATATAAATGCACAAAATTTTGCAAAGAAGAAGCACCTTTCAAGCCTTTTGTGTACATTTCCTAATCCAACCCACAAAAGTTAGAAATACCAAAACGAAAACTACTATTACTTAATTACCCAAACTGTCATCGGCAAAGGTCGAGAAAGGACTAACAACGAGCTTCTGTCTGCCATAGTCGGTGCCACACTGACCTCTAAGAAGGAGCTACCTTTCTATCTCCTTTTACAAGTTTTACTTTACATGTGAAGACAGCGGCAGACAGAGTTGTTACCAGTATAAAGAAGATTCATTTTCAGTACATGGGTATGTCTCACATTGACGTAGACCCCTGGGGTGATCCATGTAATCATCCCTCATGTTACACTTTGGAATCATGTGTAAGCTGAAAGGTACATTTTTTTCTTTATTTTCGTAAAAAATCTTCAGTCTCTGCTTCATTTTCTACCACATATGTTTCTCAAACTATCAGAATTTTTACAATCCTTTAGCAAACTATCAAAATTTTTGCGCGCTTAGCGCGCTTCAAACCTTACGTCAGTGTTATTCTTATTACCAATACCTTCCGGTGGCAACTTTCGGAGAAGCACAATAGCAAAAAGTCAAAAGTTTACTAATTACCAGGTAAAAGACTGGCTTATGCCAGTGGCATGTAGGTTTTTGGGGCCATTGAAAGTGTCTCGATGCAGAGCCTGAGTGCCTGTTTTGTCATGGAAATCTTATTAAATGAAAAGTTTTTCTACCCTGGACCCTACCGGGGGCCCTATGGCGGGCCCCTAGACCCCACACGTCATGGGCTTCGCCTCGCCGCGCACCCGCTTTGCGAGCACATTATCTACATTTGCAATATTACACCCCATCCCCCAAAGTTGAAATCTATGCTTCTGCATGTGTAATATTTTTGAGGTTTGCATCTACATTTCTCGGTGTTTCATTACAAACAAAACAGAATGGCGGAAATGACCGTGGCAATTTTAGAGACAATCTTCAAAACAAACTTTCCTAACAAACACTTTGTCAAACAGTTAGGAAGAGGTGACTCATAAACAAAAATGAATTTTCTGATTTGGTTTTGACGAAGGGTTGAAGGACACATTTGCAGTAAATCAAAGACCAAAGATTGGACATACAAATGATCTTAAAATGTGCTATATGATGTGGATGTTATGGAAGGGGGATTGTTAAACCGTCTCTTAATTATGCACACAATTGACCCGCAGACAATGATTCCAACTCTCTGGCAAAAGAAGTTCAGGGATAAAAGCTGGCTTTTCGTAACTTCGGTTTAGATTTTTGTTGGTAAACGAATGCAGAAGTTTATACAACGATAAACTGACTTGAGTAATTGTCTGATAATATGGGATGTTGAAATCTGTAAAGGAAGATATCATCACGTCCCATAATGATTTTTTTACAGGAATCAACTTTGCATTTATACTCCCAAGAATACACGGCTAGAATATTTACCCAGCAGCTGAGTCAAGTGAACATTCACCACGTGAGAAACGTCGTATTTAATAATTTTGAGATAACTTGGCATTAGCATAAAGATGATGAAAGGAATAATATGGAATGTAAAACACCTCAGATATTCTATATACACTGCTCAGTATAGCCAGATACACTCCATACATATGGCTACGCAAATATTTGTCTCTTTTCTATCCACTAAACATGCAAGGTGTTTTATTTATGAGCTTACCCTGTAACACCAACATACTTGACTTACCTCCATCGGGTATTGTAGGTATGTTTTCCTCTCCAGGACTGAGACATGATATCATTCCGCCATTAGTAAGTGTTGCCGCAGAAGTAAAAAAAGATCCAAAGTGGCATATATAGTTGTATTCGCCTTGCGAAGGGAGATGAGAAACTGTTACATCTACCTACAATATTGTTAACAAACGTAAAAATTGGAAGTGCCAACAAGGTATTACAGCAAACTTGACGCAGGTAACTAACGCTGCAAATGTTACTTTTGGAAACTGTTTTGCTAGATTGTTTTGCTCGAAGAAACCAGCCTGTTTTTCCACATCCAGCAAATAAACATTTTGCTAAATGTTATGATGTTCTTAATCGCGAACCTTCCTGAAGAAAAGATTAAAAGAATCACGCGTGGGAAACATAAAAAAAAACAATTTTTAAAGTCCACAAGGTCATTGTAAAAATCTTCAGGGAAGATAACATTAATTAAACTAATCGAATTGTTGCAAGACGTTCTGGTTTGACTTTTAATGCCCACTTGTGTCTGTGATTCTTCTATTTTGCTTCCTTCCCTTTGGCAGTTTGGGTAGCTCTGTAAATGGTAGTTTATCGCGATTGCTCAAAGATATCAAAATACCTAAATTTGGGATTGACAATCTCCATAGTTAACGTAAAACTTGTCATTATAGTTTCTACGGGTCAATTTACACAGATGCTGCACCGGCCGGGAAGAGAGTGTGAGTCTCTTTTTCTTTGACATACTGTACCAACGTTGTTAGTATCTATATGCAAATTTCATTAATGTTGTTTAATTTGTTTCATAGCAGATGACTGTGGTAACTTCACCTCAAGTACTATGGAGATAATAACAAATGTCGACACACAAGACTCTTATTGAACTTAAAAATGTTTACAGTAGTTACCATTTGTGAATGAACATCAACTGAAAGGCTACTCGGTGTGACATTAGTAATTACGGAACATTTCGTTTCATTGTACCATAACCATCGGGATTGAATGTTACTGCTCTTGCATTGTTCATATCTTGTGCATCTGCATAGTAAAACATTTTAAAAGCATAGTCAGTTTACTTCGATAATTATGTATTCAAGTCTTGAGCTCGCTTAAACTGATGACAATTTTCGGTTTTACAGTTAGACACGTGCATTAGTTTGTGATACTTACTTATGTATTTTACTTGAGTCAAAATATTAATTTTAAGTAATATAGACCTTATGCTTTGACGTCATTATCTACTTGAAAACGGTCGTCCATAGAGGACATATTGTACTACAACGTGTTCAAAAGTGTGAGCTTGCGAGGTCGCTTAATGTGGGCACTTCGGTTTTTTCGGGTTTTTTTAAGGTGACTGGAGGTCACGAATTACAAGAAATATGTATTTCAGAGGTTGGAAAATGAATTTCATTTATCTAATCCCACTTTTATAGCGTATTACGTTGCTAAGATATAAAGAAATTTATTTACTTATTTTGAAATAGTTAATTCAGCGATAAACTGTGATTTCTTGTTTGTACAACTCACATGTACTGTTATTTTTCCTATTGATAGTAGAATGTTTTGTGACCTTGGAGCATTTGCTGTTCCCTTGCAAAGTATGTTGTAAGGAAAGGGCTTACTTAGCTTGGTACAATGTGCTTTCGAAAAAACAAAGAATTGAGAAGATGGTAATTTGAGTAGTACAAGAATGACATCGCAAGTTATTGGGTAATGTACCATTTCAAATTAAATGAATAAGCTTTAACGTTTAATACCTTAGCTCAGAAATGTCCTGTGAAGATAAGTGTTGGGCTGTTCGGATGTATTTTTCAAGCTTTGTAACATATATGTTTGAAATTTAAACTTTAGGTACACTTTAAGAAGATCTTCATAAGGGCTTGTATGAGTGATATGTTTTTCACATTACCATACTTCACATATTTTTCGGTTATATTTCAATTCCTAAAAATGACTGGATTCATGTGTGATATGATTCATGTGGAATAGGATACAGGTCTTTCAGTGAAATAAGCACAATACTATGAAATGTTATTGATGGCGAAAACTTACTTTTTTTCTAGTGTACACCAGCCACAGTATGGATCTCTCCCGTCTGAACCTGGCTTAATACACTCTTCACAGGTCTCATACTGGCTACAATTAGCTAGCGTAATTTCAAGCAACTGAATACAAGATAAAAATGAATCTGAATGATGTTCATTTTCAAACTAGCTTATAACTTGAATACTGCAAGATGAAAGATGTTGCGTCGGATTTAAGCATAAGATAGGTGGAAGGATGAAACTATCCCCTTACGGTTCCTTGCAGAAAGCAATCAATCTACACAACATCTAGCAGTCAAAATCGCATCGACACACATGCTTTCATTTCAACGCCAAAAAGTGCGGAACAAAAAAAAAAGAAAAAAAAACTGTGGTGTATAAATCGAGTTTACGCAATCCCCAATGAACGATTGCTTACAAGTATTATCGGTGAGCTTTATCTTCAATAGCCTCTGCCATAAAAATAAGCTAATCGTTGTTTACGTTTAATGTTATGATCACTGGTAGCAATATGATTTGAGGGTTAAAATGTACTTTCCAAGATAACGAAACAAATAGGAGACCAAGCTGTGTTTTTGTAATCAACGTGCAAATGAACTTAAGATTAAGTGTTTAAATTTTCAAATACTGACTAAGAATTATTTTAGAACATTTTCTCCCTATTTTGTATTTTTTTCATAGCATTGTTTCCTTTCACAAAGAAATGTCACATTAATTGTTTTGAGGGACAATTTACTACACCGATCTGTTCAGCCACCCCCTTCTAAGAAAATTAGTGTTATTTTCTCTTGTTACCAAGTAGACACACACTTTTACTTCTTAAATTGTATTTTAGAAGTGAAGGAATATTTCTACCCATCTGGTTCATCACTTATGCCAAAAGGAGTGAAATACAAGGGTTTATTAAGTCAGTGACATTAGTGACAGCAGATACCTTTTTGCCTAGGTTTACATCTGAAATATAGTATTGTTTGGTATGTGAAAAAATATTAAAGTAGATCTCGACAAGTTTAAAGCTGTCTCTTATATATTTTCGTTTGATAGTAATTTACATTACATGCATTAAGGACGGCATTACACCACATCAATGATTCCTTTTAGTTGCTTAGACGGTAAGACGTTCCCATAAATGACAGTTATAATTGCAATTTTTTGTCTTCGAATGTTTTAATTTCATATGCCATTATGGTCAGGTTTAGTCAGCTAGTTCTTTCTCAAGTTTGGCTGATGAACTGACATCAAGAGAAGAATAAATTAAACAGGAGACTTGTGACGTTGTTTTATTAGGGAGTTTTTATTCGGAAGGAGGTTTGAGGCAAAGTTTAATTTATGCAAATACTCTAAAAGCCACTAAAGAAGATTATCAGTAATGAGTTAGTTACCCGAGTGAAGAGGAATCCTCTCCTTTACTCGTTGGCATTTATTTGATATCAATATGTTAGTAGCACTATTCAGACTTAGTATTCCTACTACAACTGGCTTACTCAGGACAACGCGTTGATAAGAGAAGATTAACGCCGCCACCAATTTAGGAGCAGGTGATAAAAAACTCAAATTGACTGTTTAATTGGAATACGTCAATGACAACTCTCCCCTCCTGAACAACGGACGTCATGCAAATGAGCTGCAGAGGGAGAAGTCTAATTTTAGTCACAATCTGGAAAGTTTCCTAAAATGACCAGATATTGAATCATGTTCACATATTTACCTAAACTCTTATTTGTTTTTTCTCATTCTCGTCACTGAAAGTCCAGAGATGCAAAATTAATATCCCGGAGACGGACAATGCTTTAGTAAAAGCAACAAACCTCCAGTCTAGCTGTAGATGTAGCAGATGATAAAACCCTTTTGTATGAACTACCTAATCTGGTTTAAGTCAAATAGAAATATTGATAAAGATACAAGAGACAGATTTTTGTGTGACCTTGGAGGGGCAAACCTCACTTCAAAGAGATGTCTATCGTTCCAAATAACAACTCCCTGGTTTCATCTACAACTGAAGTCAATAACCTGTTTTTCAGTAAGAAACATAGCGGTGTCTCCTCTTGGATTGATCCAGGTGTCGCTTAGCACAGAATATCCCATCTCTAATGTCTCGTAGAGAGCACCAGTAGATCTGAAGTCCAAATCAAAATGCACCTATGAAAAAACCACGGACAGAAAATTTCATAGATCATCACTTTGAAATGAAACGGATGTAATGTACTTGTTTATGAAAAGGAAAAGCACACATACTTTCTTTCCTCAAATGGCCGTACATGCTTCCATTCTCTAAATATTAATAAGTAAGTCTTTTAAGGAATTTTGCAATTTCGTATTTTCTTTATCAGGTTTATCGCGTATTAGGAGAAAATGCTTCTGTAATAAGTCTATTTACCAATTTTACGCGATCGCAAAGATATATTGCAAAGCATCACATGCATTAATAGCTATGTTTCCATGGCGCTGATAGACAAAACGTAGATACGTACAAATCTTTCAAAAGAGAAACACTGACATACTGACAAAGCAGCAAAGGTTTCATTTGACATTAGCAACCCCAGAGGGTCCAGTCGGTCACGGGAGGCAAGAGTCCTAACTTATCCTGCCCCAGTGGCCTCAGATTGTCTCTACTAGACCCAGCTGGCCATTAAATATATAAATTAGACACTATAACAAGGATTAAAGGTGTTTTATTTAACGTCTTACACTAAAACTACTGAAAGTATATATTGCAAAAAGGATGCAGGGCAACAGCTCGCAGAAGACTGATGCTACAAAACTTCTGAAAAAGCGAAAGTTTATACCGGTGCTTTGGTCGAGTGGATAAAGGCAGTGGTTTCAGAAAGGATAAAGCTTAGTAATCGGGAGGTTCGGTGTTCAGTCCCAGGCCGGGCCGAAGAAAAGGGGTTTTAATCCAACAACAGTTAATGCTTTTGCCATTTGACCCTGGCCTGTTTAATGAACCAAAGTTGATCTAAACTGTTAAGTTGGTTAGCCACCGGACGTCAAGCTGTAATTAATCAGCTATAGGCTAGGCTTCTCCTACATTTATGGTCGCTCAGCATCGTAAGGTAGTGGTCTTACCAGACCTAATTTATTACTTTCAATATTCAGTCCTAATTTTTGCAACTTTAAATGCCCTATACCAATTTCTATTTTGTTAGTTATCATATACAACGCCTTGGAGAAAGTCGCATAATGTCTGAAGACCGCCGATGCTCATCCCATTACTAGAAGTAATACTATCTTTGCGGTTCGAGAAGCACCATTCTAAACACGTTAACTTTTTTAAACAAGTACTGTGATAAAATTTGGAATTTCTTCTCGAAAGGAATGAAAAAGACTAGAACCTTGTCTTGTCTGTTTTTTTTTTTTTTATTTATTTCTGATATATGTCTGTAAGGAGGAAATAAATGAAAATAAAATAAAAAACGAATACCGGTCTACCGCAGCAAAATACCGGAAATATATTTTCATATGAGGGATCTGGCAAAAAGAGTAAATTCACACATTTGCTATATAGGCCCATCTTTAAGTTTCTTTTTAATTTTAAGCAGCCATCTAGACAGTTTCACGCTTCTGACATTCATTTTAAATCAACGGCACCGCATTTTCCCATACGGTATACGATTCAAAATTCCGTATCAATCAAGCATATGGTCATTCTCGGACGGGAATTTTGTATACACATTTTTGGGAATAATCGGAGATACAAATAGACACCGCACTGTGTAAAGAGAGTAGACCTATAGAATACTTTTTCAGAACATATGTTTCCTTAGCATTGTTTTGAATTTGCCAAAAGCTTACTATCTTGATATCTACTCAAATGTTTCTAATATGCTTTAGATTTAACTTAAAGGGAAATGGCAGTCACCTCCAATGTGATTAAGTAAACTCTAGAGTATGCCCATAGTATATCTTGAAAATTTACATTTATCTTACACCCTGATAAGTCATTAGAGATATTTTTAAGGGATGAAGGAATATTTTTGTATCATCTATAGCTTGCGTTTCTACGAGACAAACGATTTTTAAAGTGTTGCAAATGCTGAAAATTCCATATTCTTTAAGTAATAAAGCGGCCTTGAGGCAGTTATTTTACTACGCTAAGTAACCTTGAATCACTGACGCAAAGTATGAACTTAATACTTCACCAACAATCAAGTACCACGGCCTTCATTTACTCGTCTATAGGAACAATTATGTACTTTTAAACTAGTTCAGAATATAACATACGATACCTTTAGTAAGCTTCCTTCACTTGTACCTATAAGAGCGATCTTCTTGTTAATTGGCTCGTCACTCTCAGTTACTATGACAGAAGTAAATGAAGCTCGACTGTACTCAAAGATGGGTAATCCAGGTAGGGATACAAGTTTGCTATTTCTCTCTGGATATTTTGCCAACTTTGCCAGCTGAGAACAAGTAAATCCTTTCGCTGTGCTGCAGTTCACCTACATGAGCAATTAAAAGAACGTATTCACATAATTTTCAAACCAGCTTCACATTATTGGTTATCCTATGAAAGGAGTAAATACAGCAATGTCCTTGTATTGACCATCTCCTTTCATGTGGATTCAGTGATCAACTAATCTCTGTGATGAAACATATGGACGAAGTGACGTTTTATTTTACGGTCTAAATTTGTACGTTTCTCTAGTACATTTTAAAATTGACAACTTTAAAATATTTGAAGAACGAGAGGAGAAGCTCAGTTCCAGTAACCTTCAATTGAATAATTTGGCGAAAAATGGAGGAAATTTTCGGCTTGAGTAAATAAGGGAAATTACGTTTGTGCTACAATATATCATGAGATAACGTAACAATATTGTTGTAAATAGGTGATTAATCTTGATTTCATGGTAAGAAGGCTGCATTTTAAAGCCCTCCATCCTTTCTCATAAGTAACATTACGAGTTCTCTTCGCATTTGTATGGCACGCAATTCACACCAATTTATGTTGGTGTACCCAAATGATTTGATGGTGTCCATTTATACGGCCGTAAAAGTTATATCGTAGTGTTGAGCCATATTTCGTGTAAAAATCTATGCCATGGTATCTAGTTTACTTCGATCTTCCTTAATATTTGGCCGCACATAAGCGAATATGGAGTGACCAAATATTTGGCAGTGTCAACGTTAGTTTAGGGTGTTTAAATATTTGCCGGTAAATGCGATTTCGAGTGCCAGAATATTTGGCCGTATTAACGAGAATACAGACTGCCAAAGTATTTGATCTGGCTTATTATTAGACAGCGTCAACCAAAATATCATGGCGTTACAAAATATTTGGCCGTGTTAATGCGAAAACGGCGGTAATATAGACATGGTGGAATGTAATACGTAGTGAAAACAAATACAGACTGAAAACAAATACGCACTGAAGGTAGCATGCACATAAAGGGCCAGAGGTGGTTTCTATGCCTTATTTCATGTACATATAATACTATGGGGTATGCAGTTGAAAAGGCTTTAAAACTCGACTTTTGTGACCCACCTCGGGAGGGGGACCTGAAAATTACACATGATGTAGATTAAGTGAAGCAATGGAAGAATTCGGGCGATTCCGCGTTCAATACGTGCACACTAACGAGAACCGAACCGTTAATTAACGCTAATTGAGGATAACCAAGTACACGTACTGTTTACGCGAAATTGTTACGTACAGTATATAGTGTACAATACTCTAACGAACGACAGCGGAACGAACGGGGAAACAAAACGACCTCAATGCCTACCAGGCTACCACTGAGAAAAAGTTGCATTCACTACAGAAAGTAGACATGGGTTGAATCGTTTATGGCAAAATGTACCGTTATAACACAGATGGAATAATTGAAGGGTTATCCTGCCGTTAGATAAACGTTAGACATACTGTACTAGCAGTCTCCAAACAACACATACATCATATTACAGTGTAGCACTTGTCTATTCTAGAAACATGAGCTTTACGACCAATTTATCAACACAGTGACATGGGATGGTGATCAAACGACCATTTTATATACCCCCCCCTCCCACAAGCCCTATTCCACCTGAAGAAATTAAAATAGCCTTGCCTTAGGCGATAATTGCAACAATGGTTACAGACCTACAGCATATTCAGTGTAGACATAGGAATTCCAGCACCGATCGAGATGTGACACTGTAGCCAGCGCCGTAGCCTGGGTGAAATCGCTAGGAGGGCAGTTCATGACAGCGCACGGTGGCGTACCTATAGGATAGTTGGCACCCAGGCAGATCCTTTCACTGCCATGCAGCCATAATTAGGGGGGGGGGGATCTAGTCTAATAGGAGAGGTCTAAATGGAGGAAGTGAAATTTATCTAATGTCACTTCAGTGCAAATTTGTGGTGTGATTGACAAAGATTTAAAATGTGTTTTTAGAAATTTTATTGTCTTTTTTTCTATAGGGGTAGGGGTGGGGTGTAAAAGAGTTGGGGTGATACACCCACTTTTGAGAAATTTTTGTGTATGTAAGGTGGCTTAGATGCAAAATGGTGCTATTTTAGAAAGCTTTGAACTGGTCACATGTTTAAATATTCTCACTTTTAGTGCCTATTTTTTTTTATTGACTAGGTGTAATGGGAGGGGGTGTTGATGAAGGCCCCTCCCCTTTGAGAAATTTTTGTCTTAGTAACGTTGCTTGGATGGCAAAATGGCACTGTTCTGTTCTTGACAAAGCTTTGAATTGATTATATTTTTTGGAACTTGTCCTTATTATTAAGCGTTTGTTGGCTGTGGAATGGCATGAAGCAATGTCACAGCCAACAGCAAACTCGGTGTGGACCTTTCCCCTCTTTTAGTGCGCCTCTTAAAAAAGGCCACCATCAGTTGGTGCGTACGTAGTGCATATGTCTACTTTTTGTTAAAGGTGCCTCTCAGATTTACGGAAATGACACTTTCTAGATCAGCAAAGCATAGCAACGTTTTCGAGACTTCATGCTTTAGAAACAAAGAAGTCAAAAAGAAATAAAATTGAACTTGAAAAACGTATTAAGTAAAATCACTTAGTTGTAACAAAATGAACAGTAACCAAGTATTGTATATACAAGCTCACCATAGACGTGGAAGCTGTTCGAGACTGGGTGCTGAACCTTGTTTCAAATAGCCGTCCTGTGGGAGGGGTCTAAGGCGGGATCTAAGGCCTCTCCTTTGGAAAGTTTTGGATATATGAGGGTCCTTAGATTCAATTTGGTGCATCATTTTGGACAAATGTTAAGGTAAATTACTGCATCTTTTTGACATTTCTTACAGTAGAGACAAATATGGGGTTTTCGCCCATAGATCTAGGGGGCGGAAGCATAGTTACGCCCCCACATTTTGGCTGGGAGCTTTAGCCCCTCCCCTTGCTTCCTACGCCTATGAAAACAGCTATGTTGTGGCATCATGCATAAGGATGGAGATTTTTTCATCAGTGAGAGTTACCCGCATATATGCATGGCTGAGACGGGGGTTGGGGGATCTCCCCAGAAAAATTTTGGGAAAAAGTTACCTTCCTTATGTGATTACCTGAGTTATGAGACACTAAAAACAATCAAAACAGTGGAGTTTTTATTTTTTTAACGATTTTTTTAAAGCAGTCTATTTTTTTATTTTTGGTTTGGAAATCTCTGCCCCTCCCCACGCAGGCTACGGCCCTGATAGATCCTTATACTTGTATCCAAATTGAATTTTGGTGTGGGGTATCAAAATTCTCAGTTGGTGACTGCTCTGCGATTGACATTAAAGTTTGAAAATTCAAAAGATGCTCAGTAGCTTACATTCCTCATAATGCAGAGAGAGTGTTTGAATTACACATATAGCCTTGTATGCTCACCAGGACATGACCTTAAGCTATAAAATAGGTTCGTGTCTGTAAAGGGAGAAGCTTTATACAGTTATAGGAGGAGCTACAGGTACAAGTTTCGTAGTTGGGAAAATGGGAACTGTCTGGGATGATGAGAACTGCTTTTCAAAAAAATCTGGGGTTTTCTTAATTATGCCACAAAAAATGCAGTCAAAATACCAGTACTCAACAAGCACAATGAAATTGAAAACATCATATTCCAGTCTTCAGAGAACTGGATATTAAGACTTTCCTTAGTTGTCTGAATCATAAAAGATAAATTATTAACATGAAATCATCACTATTACCATGTAATTCAAACTCATTATTACTATCAAGGACCATTTTAAGTGCATATTTCTTTCAAAATGATATAGACAAAACTCTAGCTACACACTATACAGTTTACAATATTGATGGTTGGAATCATCCCTCCACAGACACTGTTTTGCATAGGGTCCTTGTTAAAGATTTTTACTAAACTTCTTGATCCTTTTTCAAAAGTGCTCCATCTGTAACATTGCTTTGCTGAGAGACATGTTTATTAACATTGTTCACAGTTAAAATCACTCAGTCTGCCATACTTGCATGATGTTGCATCATTAAATGCATCAACTGCTTGCACTAATGTTCAAGATGATTCTGAAGTACAGTCTGCTTTCGGTATATGCATTATGCAATAAAACATTTTTTAAGCTCATAAATTCCATCAAGTCCATGCAAAATTGGGATTTTCATTTTTCAATACAAACATTTGACACCGAACTCATTCTACCACCCTGGTGTATATTGCTAATCTGTTGATGTGCCTGCCATTTATGCCAAGGAAAGGTGGTCCAGTTGTTCTACTGTCTGTTATGTATCCAAATGCTCAGGGTCTGCAAAAAATCAAAATAAAAAAGTAGTTTGAGATTTTTATCATGGCATTTAAGAAAATTATCTCAATTTAGACTTAAAGGAAACATCCCACTAAAAGTTAGAGGTCTGAAAGAAACACAGCACAATCATACATACAGTAGCATTACGATAACCTGGACACAACAGTATTTGTTGCTGTGAACATTCTTCTTTCAAAAAATAAAGCACTACACTAATAGTTGATTGTGCATTAAGTCTTGCACTCTTTTTGCATTCCTGATACCAACCTTCACTTCATTTATGAGCCAGTGCAACTGCTCTCCTGAATTTGACAAAAGTAACCACAGGAAAGCAGTAAGTCGCTTCCCTAAAAACCATGCAACATTGTGTTTACCCTGCAACACAAAACCACTCTACCAAACGTTTTTCAGGCCAGAATTTAGCAGCTCACCTTGGTTTTATAAATGAAGCTCTGATACATGATGTTCACACACATTGCAATACTATATCCTAACACCATTAGCAGCAGCTACAGTGATTGTTTTATGTTCTTGTCAAAGTTGACATATAAACATGAGCTACCTTTGGCAATATGCCAAAATAATGTGACCTAGCCATAGGAGTAGGAGTACAGTAGGGCAAATCTGCAATTGACCAATGCAACATCTCTTTTGAATCTGCAGCAAGAAAGCTTTTTACAAAACCATGATGAAATGGTGGATATGTCTTGAACCATTGTAACTAGCAGTTTGTATTGTTTAGACAGGCTATTGTTTCATCACCGAAGTACACAGAATATGCCCACGGTATTCCCAGCCTGTTGTAAGAGGCGACTGAAGGGAAGGGCTTTCACCGTATTTGAACTGTATTTGAAACCGAACTTTAACTTGAACCGTATTTGAAACCGTATTTCAACTTTACTTTTTTATCTAGTTTACACTATATCACACATTCGTGTTGGTGTGTCTTAAATCTCATCTAACTAACGTACAGAAGCCCTAAGTTACCCGTAATACTGTAGTATTACTAATTTCAGTCCACAGGGGCTGTGTTTTGTTTGCAAGCAAAAAGCTGCTAAAGAGTAACGTTAGGCCTATTGCTTGCATATAATCTGACAACTTCACTTACCTTCGGTTTACCTGCTTGCTAAAACAGTCCTTTCTGAACTCTTTGAAATAACAATTCCTCTCTTACGCCCTGCTCTGCAACGAACGCTGGCTCTTTCTATCGTAAGACTACGTAGAGACTAGAGTAAACTAACGTTGTAAAGTCCCAGTGCTAGGTCTATTAAGGTCCGTAGTCTGCTGACCTAGTATATGGGGTCGCTTCGCGGCTTCCCATACCAGTTCAGGGAACAAAGTGTACGTGAGAACTAGGCCTAGGTACCCTAGGCTAGGTCTATTACAGGCTACACACGTAGACAGTTCCTTGAAGGAGTATCGCAAATTTTCCGGAAGAATTTGAACAAACGGCTCCTTTGAGGTTTTACGATGGCGACCACTTACTTATTGGTAAAAATGAACCTACTGGAGATCGCTCAAACTTTAATTTTATTCAAAAGTTCCAATCTCTGAAGAAATGCCCAAAACAAAACCCTTTCACTCTTATTTCTTGTACAACGTATCTGGCGAAATCTATCCGGCTAAACATGTCTGCGTCGATGATTGGTCGAACAGAAAAACGCCTCCAGATCGGTCAATCAATTGGGTTAGTTCGAACGACCGCGGACAAAATATTTTTCACGCCTTAAATTTTTTACCACCGTATTCGCATTGAGGAGGCCAAATACTTTTGCACACAGTATTTGCGTTTACACGCCAGAATATTTTGGCATTCTATATTCGCGTTGATACGGCCAAATAGAAAATAAGGCAGCCAGATCAAATATTTTGACAGCCTGTATCCTCATTAACACGGCCAAATATTTGGTACTCGAAATCGCATTTACGACCAAACATTTAAACACCCTATATTCACGTTGACACTGCCAAATATTTGGTCACTCCATATTCGCTTATGTGCGGCCAAATATTAAGGAAGATCGAAGTAAACTAGACACCAAGGCATAGATTTTTACACGAAATATGGCTCAACACTACGATATAACTTTTACGGCCGTATAAATGGACACCATCAAATCATTTGGGTACACCAACATAAATTGGTGTGAAGTGCGTGCCATACATTTGGGGATACCTCATACTGCTTGACCATTCCCACTGCGTTCAAACTTTTAGATTGTAAAGTGATCTACAACATTAGTAATAGGCCTACCGTACGGGAACTGTGTGACAACATTTAAGTCAGTGAGAATGTTGAAGTAGGAAAAGGAAGTTGTTTGGAAGTCTAAAATTCTCTTTACGATATCAAAATGCTTCACTCCAATGCTGGTGATCGATCCTACGGAAGACTAATACGCCATCGAAAAAATAATAGTAACCCATGAAATCCTATAGAAGATGACAATTTTAAAACAAAAATACAAAAATTGGAAAATTCTAAAACGAGAGACAAAAACAAATATTATACCGAAAAACGAATCCAATCAAATTATAACGAAAAACAGATCCAAACAAATTATAACGAAAAATAAACCTAATAAATTATAACGAAAAACAAAAAAAAAAAAGTAATCACGAATGCAGGCACGTTGGTTTGATTTCACCTGGGGGTTCTAATTCGCAAAACTGTTATAGGTCCTGAGGAGAGTCTGGGGAGCGCAAAACCCCTCTCCTTTCGGAAAATTTTCAACATTTGATAATTCCCAAGTGGGAAAGAGTGTTTGATTTGGCTGAAGACTGCTTGTTCAGACTAAATATCAAAGTGATGATAGTCTACACGTTGATGACGAACTCATGCGTGGCGTTTCGAGGGGATGGGGTTGGCTCGCTCTTAGTCAGAGTAACCCTGACTTCGGGTGCATCTCATTTGATTTTTTCACATCTCTCAACATCAGGCAGTTAACAGTGAAGAAAGCCACTCGCGGAGTGTCCGGGACATTTAGTTAACACATTAACATTCATAGTAGATTTCTGTTCTAAAGTTACTCATACCCAATTTACAACTGTCGTAACTGAATGAATCAAACATACTAAGAAGAAAGTCTGATGATGATAATTGTACCAACAAGTTTTGCCTGTTTGTTAACAGATGTAGGTTAAAATCGGCCTCAATCGTCCGAGCGAATAGAACTATGTAATGTATACCCATTATTTTCCTCATATTGGTCTCTGATTGATCTTCTTCTAAAAACAGCTTATGATTGGCCCTCCCGATTTTGGTCGGGTGAGTTTTGTCGTGTTTTGCTCCCTGCCGTGGAGAGCTAAGAGAAGGTCCTAAAAAAAGAACAAGTACTTAGTTCAGAGTTACCCTGACTAGTTCAAACTGTGCTTTACTGTTTATTATAACCTGTGAATAACTGGATGACCCAGGTGTGCGATAACAAAGAACTCTCCTTCATAACATTACTCGAGCTGATTTTCTTCATTTGACAATACGTTATCTGAGTAAAAGCAAAAGTTATCAAACCCCCTATATTTCACGGACGGAATCGAATTGCAAGCTGATTCGGACTAGCCAATCAAACTGCCTCCCCTGCATACGGGCCTGACGAATGTATTTTCTTTCCTCTCTGCGAGAGAAATTTGGCCCTTGGAAAACCGAGTGATTGAGTTTTCGAGGATCTTCATAGAAAGGTTAATGAATCGTCCCACGATCATGTGATAGTCACAACAGGGAGTTTTCCAGTGGCAACTCACTGGTCATACCTGTCTCATAATTAAACCTTACAATAATTACTGGTGTACAGGTGTCACTTTAATCAGGGTAACAGGAACAACCCATAGTAAGACAGGGGCGGGGGATAATTCCTCGTGCTATCTTCAGTGTGCCTCACCAAAGGGAAATCAATCGGTCCAAAAATTACTAGCATCGAAACTGCCCCCGCCCAAAGTAATTAACCAACTTTTTCCCTGAAATATTTTGAGCTGTGGATTCCTGTTGTAGGTAGGGTGAGGTTACCTTAACATCAGGTTTTAATATGTACGTCTCTTCACGTACATACTCTTATACCTGTAAAATAAAAGAAATCATCCAATTTCGCTTCATTTACGAGCCTAATTTGAAGTAACCTCTCAAACCATTGGTTGGTTTCCATAGATTTGAATATTCAAACTGCCCTTGGAAGCTTTAACTGCAAAGTTGTTCTACGGCCTTCTCAATATCACACAGTAAGTCAGGGGCGTCGATCCTGGGGGCAGGGGCAATTCCCCCTCCTCCAAAGAAAATATACTGAGGGCAAACATGTCGTTTTCCCCCATCATTCAGGCGGAGTAGGAAAAAAACAGGTAGAGTAAAAAATATAATATTGTGATACACAGATGACTTAGGGCTTCGAGAAAACGCCAATTTGAGCCTATTAAAGCATTAATGTGATATCCAATCCAACCCTTTCAACATAATGCATATTCCCATATCCCGTATGCTATTTTTTCAACACTTCAGATAACTATTTATACTTTTTCTATTGAAATTAGGGACTCACAAATTCAGTAATATTTATGTCAGATTGGCGTTCCTCAAACGAGTTCCCGGCAGTGTTTCCACTCTTCAAGAAATTACCCAAAATTCGTAAAAATTTCGGTGCTGTCCAGCAAATTTTCGGGAAAGAGAATGATTCAAAGAAATATGGGATTTTAAGATATCCAGAAATCGTAAGAAGTTTTTTCCGACTCAAATCAGAAAAATAAACTTCTCTTCCAGTTCTTTCATGTTCGTCCCTGAAAAACAGCAGAAGATAATACACAGCCCCCTACCCCTTGTTAACTTTTCATTCTTCGAGCGATAGGCGAAAAGAAAGATTCCAGACTTAAAATAATGCTTTCCTTGGCCGCTGTCCACGCGTCCACTTACTCTTCTAAAATATCAGGCTATTTACTTTAACGGACATGATTCATTCTTATATCCCTTATCACAAATCAAATGTTATACTCCTGACCACAAATCAAATGTACTGTATGTCTGATAGTATCGTTGAACGGTGGTTGTGATCTCTTGCCTTGCGTTGTGGTAAGAATCGGTAATTCATGCACCTTTGTTAGGGGGTGTCAGGCCTGCCTGTCGGGAAATATTTTTCGAAACTGCCTAACAGATGAATTTCAGTATAGTATAATGGAGTACATGATGTATGTCAGTCGCCTCTTCGGTTCACGTAGGCGCCCTCGTGGCGGGTAAAACCACATCAACGGCGGAAAATTACAGCGCGCTTCGTGCGTCTAGGACTAACCTTCCTTTTTTCCCGTGTTGTAAGAGGCTACAAACAGAAATACCATAACACACAGGAGCCCATGTAGGACTCCGCTTATGAACTCCGCCATCCACTTCGCTGGACACTGCTAACGTTCGATGATCGATGCACTGTTCCTCCCAATGGAAAAACATACGGAGTTTGCCCACACAATGTTACCTATCTGAAGATGGAAATACTTCAGAATTATGACTTTGATACCGTAAACGATGAGAACGTCCGGGGTTTCGCCCCCTGGCCTACTGTCAGCCGAATGCTCATTTACCTACAGCATCATTTCACTTGCGCCCTAGGGAGCGGAATGGGCCTCACCAGTCTGTAGCCAGTCTGGGATTTTGGACAAATTAGCGGACACATCATTGAGGGAATCTCATAAACGCTGCTGAAACTCCATTTTGTTGAACGTAAGAGTTTGATTGCACTGAAAAACGGAGATGTGTGTACAAGAGTTATCATGATGCAAATTCCTAGCACATCAATACAGACAGAATCAGTAAAATATTATCAATCTAAAATTGCATAGACTTGAAACTGACATGTGGTGGCGCACCATTATGCTTCTAGCTAGCTTCTCTTTTTTACCGAAGGGGAGGGTGCTCCCATTTGACACCTCTCCCCACAGGTCAGACGGTTGGTTGTCCAAGGTGCCCCTTCGCACAAAACTAGATTACCAGATTACTGCCCCAATTTGCATTTCAGTCATCTTTATTTTTTCCAAAAATTTCAGAAGTGAGGATCAATCTTTCCTGCTGAAAACTGTCAGTAATCACACTCCGCTCTCTACTTCAGAAAAACTTCTACGCCTATGTACTGAAATGGTTGCCAAAAAGACTCGCTCCCCTGGCCCGTAGTCAGGAGAGGGCACGGGAGCCGACTGTAGTGTAGACTACTGTGCCCCCATGGAAAATCGACCAAATATAAAATTTTACTACCTAAAAGGTGACCCCGGTATGGCTCCCGCTCTAAGGGCACTTTCGTCTTTAGTCACATTTTGCTTTTACACCTGTTGCAGATATGCTGGTCTTATAAGGGTAACGGTTACATAATTATGCTATTGTTTTTCAGTGTAGGCGTGATCCTGGAGAAACAAAATTGAACCGATGAGAAGTTCTATCTTCTTTTTCTTACCATCTGAAGATTCTGAAATCAGACTCACATTCATGGTAAATATACTTTGTAAGAAACGTAAAGTATCTCAATGCTCAGTCCAGGGGTGGTGGAATAAGAATCCCCCTCCCCGTGACCAATCGCCCGCCGTCTTGATTTTGTTCTTAAAGAAACACACTCATCACCATAATTACATTTTTGGTTGGGAGAAAGTAAGATTCTCAAGTGGTGAATGCTCTTTGATTGACACCAAAGTCAAAAGATGCAGAGCAGCTTACATTATACAGCATGCATGCACAGAGTGTTCTGACTACATATTACGGCCTTGCATGCCCACCAGGATATAACCTTATAGCACTGCACTATGGTGAGCCAATGCAAACAAATTGTGCACTTTTGGGGAAAAGCATGAAACTTGGCACAAAGGTAGCTTTTTACATGCTTATTAACTTGTGGGTAACGGCCATTTCAATTTTTGACCGTAAATCCAATATGGCCGCAAAATTCAAAATGGCCGCAATTATTACAGTAATTTGGTTTACTGTAAGAGCATATAACCCACAATGTGCTTGAAACTGACTGAATGTAAACCTCAGTACAAGACCTGACATACCTGATCAAATTCAAGTAGACCGGATATTCTTAAATCCAAGATGGCCACGAAATTTAAAACGGCTGCCATAAATACAATTATCACAGAAATTCTGCTAGTTGTAAAGGCATATTAGCTACGATGTTGATGTAATTGGCAAAATATATACCTGAATGCATGATCTGTCATATTTGATCGAATTTAAGTGAATAGGGGATTCAAAAATTCAACATGGCCGCCAAATTCAAAACGGCTACCGAGTGCCAACAGCAGATCCCTTTCATGTCAAAGGAATTTACTGGGCATAAACTTCAGCTTCAGATTCTTATTTTTTGTTTACTTCTATTGCTTAACCGAATTAGATTACTCACGATATAAATCAGAATCCAATGTGGGGAATTAATTCAAAATGGCGGACTTAATTGCAATTGAATACCATATTTAGAACGTTAAAAACATACATACTGCCTTCCATGAGAAAACAGGCCAACTAAAACTATTTAAACTTTGATTATTTGGAGACATTTGTAATTGACAATCTATGTTCTCTGCTCCCACTGTCTTGAACAATATTTTAGAAGTTTTAATTACCTACATTTACACCCTTCAAATACCATTCATATAGGCTTCAAATTATAGCCTTCGAATACTATTTGCGGCTTAGAAAACCTTCAAGTCTGTACAGGTGACGGATGGAACCAGTTGACTTCGATTGGCCTTCGAATGTGAAATAGCCTTCCGACTCCCTTCCTCAGGGCCGAAATATGCAAATAAGCTCCGAATGGAATGGTATTTGAAAGCTACATGAATACTATTTGAATATAGTGTTTGAATAGTATTTGAATGGTATCCAGATAGCATTCGAATGTTATTCAAAGGTTGCATGAAGGGTATTTGCAGAAGTGTGTTTGAAGGGTACTTGAAGAGTATGAATGGTATTCGAACGGTATCCAGATCACAATTGAACGTTATTGAATTATTGAGAGTGTGAGGGAGCAAATTGGGGGATGCATATGCTCACCATCATGGAGAGGGGGTGGCTGGTTTAAGAATGGCAATTTGGTCAGATTTTTAATAATAACATGGTAGAGGGTCAAACATGATCACAGAGCCAAAAACCAAAATTTTGATGTTTTTCTGGTTGACCTTTGACCTTGTTTATCACCTCCCTTGAACATGTTTTTTTGTACCAACAGCTCTATCCCTTTTCTATATCTGGTTAAAATTTCAAAAAGGGGTTCTTCCCCATCTTTAATTGAAAAATCTTTGAGTTGGATAGGTGGTGCACCATTTCACATAGCAGTATACGGTGTATATAGTTTACACATGTATACAGAAATTAGTGAATGTACCACAAGTGTGGCCCAAGAGCTCACATGTAAATTTGCAGAGTGGTATAAATATAGTGAATGATCATACTTATTTAAGCACAGCACATGGCTTTAAAAATAAGTTCATAGGCCTATATATTTCCACAAGAAATAAGTGAATGCAACAGGCCCCTTTGATTTTCTAGACAATGTTATGTGTAAAGTGTTGTTCTGTAGTACATATCAGTATACTACACATACCGGTGGGGCCGACTGCATGGTCAAGTGGTTAAAGCATCCGACTTGCAGCCGGAATATCGGGGGTTCGAATCCTGGCCGGGTCATACCAAAGACTATAAAAATGGAACCTACTGCAATTGTGATTGGTGCTCAGCATAAGCAATGGAGTAGGAACAACAAGCCAGCGAGTCACAACTGGAAAAAATGCCGTGGCCGGCCCGACTTAAACCAATTGGTCAGAAAGTGAGCCATCAAACCTCATCTAACTATACATCCCAGTGCATACTTGTTAAATTTAATAGTACAATTATACAAGTTTGTAAGTTAGTTAAAATGTCTTTTCCTAAGAAGATAACTGTAAATAAAAATAGTATCACTTCTGTTGTTGAAATTGTAAATAAAAACAGGCCATGATATAAGGTCATATGTGCTACATTACTTGAGTAGTTTGTACTGTATATATGTACGGCATTGTACATACCGTACTGTACACTGTGTATCAGATATTGGTCACCTTCTACCCAAACTCAAAAAATGATTTGGCAAGAATGAGGTCAAACCTCTTTTTGAAATTTTAACCAAACATAGAATGGGATTAGAGCTAATTAAAAAAAATCAAGTTCATGGAAGGTGATAAACAAGGTCAAAGGTCAATCCGAAAAACATCAAAATTTTGGTTTTTGGCTCTGGGACCATGTTTGACTACCCACCATTTTGTCATGGAAGTTGTGTAGAGTCTACAAGTTTGTTGGAGATATTGTATATATGAAAAAGTGTACCTATCTGATAGAGGTTAGTTGAACCTTAGGGGTCCAAATATCAAAAATCACACAGACGTCACAAATGAAATACAATGTTTGGAGCCCTATATCTTCATAAGTAAGGCAGATGAAGAGTTTTTTTATGCCAGATTCTTAAAATGTGGGCGGAAAATGCTCCAGATAGATATTTTTAGCATTGTATCTTTATTCTCTGTTACTTATAGACCCTCAAAAATGACCGAAATGGCATGCGCACAAACTGGGCATGAAAAGATGTGGCTCGGGCCATTTTCAATGGGCCATAACTTCCAAACAAAATTTTGACCTAAATTTTTCAGTGTGCTCTGTCTACTACCTGAACTATTCTCGGGAATTTTTTAGCCCGACCATGATTTTCTGAAAATTTGTTGAGTTGGCAGAGAATGACCCTATTGGCAGCCATTTTGAAATCAAAAACCTTGTTTGTCAGACATTTTGATTTCAGAAACATCTTTGACAGCTACAAACATTCACCTTATTATATATTAAGATGATTTGGTCATGCATTTTTGTAAAACGTACACAATACCACATCACTCAATATCATTTAAAGCAGTTTATAGAATCGGCGACCATTTTGAATTTGGCACCCATCTTGAAATTTCAAATGATAGTGTAAATTGTTAAACATGTATCATTATATAATCCTAGTGTACTCTAAGTTAAAAAGAAATGATAATATGGGTACCTTAACCCAATATTATCAATCTCCTCTACATTTTAAATCATAAATAGCGATCATTTTGAAAATGGTGGACATTTTGAAAAAATATTGGGAAATATCTTTGGCCCTTACCCTGCTATTGATTGGTATAGTCTATAATATGTCTGTGCCAATTTTCATGCTTTTCCCCAAGTTTGCACAATGGTTTCACCATATTGCAGTGCTATTAAGCAATAAACTAGATTTGTATCTTCAGAAGGGGGCTCATGACAGTTTTGGGAGGGGCTAAGAGTAACTTATTCGGAAGAACTGGAACTGTCTTGGATAAGAAGGTGAACAGATTCTCCCATAGAAACCCAAATTTTCTTACTTTCCTTAATAAGAACCAGTTATTTTCAATTTTTTCTTCAGCAAAGGCCCAAATTTTTCGGCGCACGTCGCGCTCTCAAAATTTTGCTTTCGGTGATCCTTAATCAATCCGTCGCTTCTGGTGGGGCTTTGGGTTGCAGGACCTCTTAGGTCATATCATTTTACTACTCCTTGCTGATTCTACATGCAGATTTTACCATGGTAAATTATTTTTTCTGCAAAAGTTTGGCGCTTCGCTTTCGGCTCTCACATACGAAGTTGTATCACCAATGAACAATATTAGCCCCAAAATTTCAGTGAAATATTCTAGCCAAAGCTAGGTGAAGACTCATAGTTAAACGCCGGCCATCTAGGGTTTTCATGTGGCAATCTAATACATTAAGTAGCATTTGTAACATTGTAAATATATGGTTTGAAGCTAAATTTCTGTATCACAATTTTACTCAAAAATTTACTTTTTCTCTGCATGAAAAATTTCATTCAAAGTAAAAATACGATAATGACCATCTGAGTTGTGAACTGTGAAGAGATTGGTGTGGCTATCATTCACATTTCTACTGAAAGCTTCATGCTAATGTTCCCATTTTGTTTATTCCTAGGGGAATTTCACCATGAATCCTTACCAAAATCATACTGGACCACACCAAGCCTGCCATATGACAGTCCCTATTCCCTCTCTGTTCGTAAAGTACTCAACTCTTCACCTGCAATTGCGGAGCTGAAGAAGCATCACCGTGATCATAGCCTTGTTTTCTTCACTTGTGGCGACTTACAAATGGGGCGCAGCCAGGTTTTTGGTGTGTGTGGGGGGAGGGGCAAAGTCGACTCATCGTCCCCATTCTTAACCGCCTTCCTGGGGGAGAGGTATAAGGGGAGGGTGTCCCCCTCCCCTTTTGAATTTCTATTTTGCTGTCCCGAAGGGCTTAGATGCTAAATGGTGCTATATTTTGTTTCGATTTATACTAGATCCCGGTGTTCTCCACGAGGGGTTTTAGAGGGGCTACCCCCCCCCGTGAAAATGGCCGTCCCTCAAAAATAGTTTGCCGTCCTCCAAAACATCCACCTTCCATTTTCAAGTCCATTGCTTCAAAACACATATACTCATATAGTATGATGTGGCACCAGGATTTGCCCGACAGGAGGGCCCGACTCACCGACGGGCAGGGCGGAACTACCGGGGGTGTGAGGGTGCTACACCCCCCAGGAATTTTTAAAGTGTCATCCGTCGGGAAATTTTGCTAGCTGTCGGGAGAAAAATTGCCTCTATCTTTTGCATTTTCCTGACTTTGTTAGAAAAAAGATATTTTAATTGGGGCTACAGAATTGTTGGGAACTTTATTGATGACTATCGTTTACCTAATGTATGTCCAAAAATGTGCAATAAAAGCCTTATTGGAATGTGATGCAACTCACCCTGACTGCTCGTCGGGGATGAGTTGGTGGTATCAGAA
>WURT03068356.1:0-13559 GCA_009936505.3 Holothuria glaberrima
TGCAAACCAGCAAAATCACCTTCACATTGGATTTTAGAAAACAATTTAGTATCATCAGCAAATTTAATGATACTTCCGACTATGTCATTGTCAATGTCATTAATAAAAACAGTAAACAGAACAGGTCCTAACACTGACCCTTGAGGTACACCACTACAAACATCTGACCAGTCAGAAAAGGTACCATCAAGTTGAACTCTTTGCTTTCTTCCAGACAACCAAGCCTTAATCCAGTTACTCACAAGACCAGACACACCATGGGCTTGGAGTTTGGCAATAAGACGAAGATGTGGAACTCGGTTTTACTTCGATTTTACTCGGTTTTACTTCGATGATGATTTTAAATTCGGACATGGGCACCTGTCCTTAGGGAGGTAGAGGAGGGGAGGAGCTGTCAGGGCGCAAATCTCTGTTTGAGATGGGGGAGGGCTAGAATACATATATTATACCCATGAACAGGAAACTGTGCACGTGTAGCGAGCACCGGGAGCGCTGAGCGCCGCACAAAAGCCCAAAGTAGGTGTGTCCAGGACTCGCCTTAGGGCCCCTAGTGGGTCCAGGGGCGAAGTTCCCGGAAGCTCATGGGTTTTAGTATTTCAGAAGCCTCGGGAAAACTGTTTCGAAAGGAAATTTTCTAGTGTAATGCTCCTGGGTTTTAGAACATTCACAAGTTGTAGAAGCCTAAATTACTGATGTGCTTCTCTGGATTAAAGTTTTGCAAGAGCTGCGATTTGTTTTAAATGTAAAAAAGTAGGGAGACAGTTCAATAACTATTCGAAGAGACCAGAAATTGGCTTACTTAATTGATAATCAACTCTATTTTTTTTTTTTTTGAGAACATATGAGAACTTAGGCTACATAGAGTACAGATATTCCACTTACAAGCAGCCGTGACTCGTGGCTAGTTTTGTTAGCTTGTACACTCGTCAGGAAATTGTCAGCCCTTCAAAATGACTCAGCCTTTGATGTGAATTAATTTTATACGGCTTCGACCCATAGACATCTAAATGCGATGTCCCTCGTGTAAATGTTAGCAAAGGAATGTCAAAAGTGAAATAAGTTTTATCAATAAAAGTTAACAGCCGTGTTCCAGAGGCATAGGCAAAGAGTTGTTTGCCATATATCCTGCATTTTTTGAACAAAAATAACCAGGTACTGAAAATATTTGGGTATTGTTATTAACTTGAGGGCCAATTTACGGTTTTTCTTCAACACTTTTCACTTGGAGGGGTGAATTTCCCCTTGCTCCCGGGATTTGAGCCGTCTGGAGTCGAGATTTCACAACTTTTTGCACTAAGGATACTATGACACACAACAGGCCACCCTTCCGACAGGGTGCGAAGTCGCAATGAAAGGAGGCGCAATAATATTACAAGGACGTACTAATTTTCAATAGAGGGGGCTAGTCGCTGTCCTGGGAAGGGGTATAAGAGGGGAGTGCCCCTCTGGGATTTGTTTGCTTTTGGAAGAGGGCTGAAAAAAATCCTGCTATATTTTATACATTTTGAAGCATTTTCTGTTTACGCCTCAACTTTTTTTCACACATGACGGTCAATGGGGCGCGCCTGTTGCACCCTCTTGATTCCGCTACTGAATAATAAGACATATATTTGTCATGGGGGAGGGCGAATTACACCGACAAATGCCATTATTGTGATGTATGCTAAACAGTTAACTCCCGCATTTTGGTGGAAACGTTTCGATTTGCTTAGTTTTCAAATTAAGTGCTGGATTTCGATTTTTCACAAAAAGTTTATCTGAATTCGGGAGATTTCGGTGTTCTTCGGGTTCTTAAGAAAGAGAACAAAAAAAAAAAAGAACCTATTGGAAAACACAGTTCAATGTTGGGTAAAGTCAATTTACCTTTGCGTACCAGTTTTTATTTGTCTGCTACAACAGTAATATGGACGTGCCAGCTCCTAGGTAGTGCTTCTATGGTAGGAGAATAAGATACTCTTCAACGATGCAAGATACTCTTGTCTTGAATTCCTGTCAGTCTGGGCTGGGACAAGTAAAACACACCTGACTTAACTTATTACACTCACAAAAGAGGGCGATCCGTCATATTTGCTATGTAGACCCAATTGAGCTGCATACCACTTAATTCTTTCTTCCCTAAATTAAAGAAGCAGTCCTTGCTTACCGTATTGTACACAATCTTGCTCCACCCTACTTTCAACAAATTTTCTCATTAACTGTGACCCACACGACCATAACAAAGGCAGGCGAGATACCTCCGCTTACCACGTTTCAACTCAAAGTTTCTAAAGCAAAGTTTTGCATGTTAGAGCAGGGCCGGCGGCAAGGTATTTTGATAGGGGGCAAAGCATGGGGGGACCGGGTGAGTGATCGCTATCCTGGGGAGGATCTATGGGGAGGGGTGTCCCTCTCCCTCTGAGAAATTTTTGACAATTTTACGGTTGCCTAGATGCAAAATTTTGCTGTCTTTGGTGTATTTTTTGAACTGATCATATATGGCTGGAAAATGTTCATAATTAAGTGAATTCTAATTTTTGGACGGGTGAAAGAGCGCCGTGCTGGGGGGTCCAAGGGAGGGGTCTCCCTACCCTTTGAGAAATTTTTGGTAATTTAAAGTTGCCTAGATGCAAAATGGTGCTGTCTTTTGGATATTTTTGGAACTGTTCAAATCCTGGAAAATGTTCATAATTTAGTGAATTCTAATTTTTGTTTGGGTGAAGAGGACAGAAGCCTTTGTTGTCTAAGAGAAGGGTATGTTGTCAACAAACCTCCTGAAGCCCCCTTTTGGATGCTTTACAACCTTCTATTCGGCCTTCCATTCGGGGAATGTTTTTATGCAAAAATACGTGCGTGGAGTCCACAGAAACATTCTTCAAAAAGAAATTTTTTCTTGCTTCATTTGTGCATTATAAAAGGGTATCTAAAGGCTGCAAATACCGGAATAGGGCTCCTGGAAGCTCTGGATTAATGGTATGGATCAGATGTAGGCCTAGCCCACCTCTCCTCTTCTCTTCTTCTTCTTCTTTCTCTTTCGCTTCCTCCTTACTTCTCTTTCGTTTTTCCTTTTCTTCTTTTTCCCTCTTCTTTTCTTTCTCTTTTCGCCTTTTCTTGCAAATTATATGGGGGCGTTCGCCCCCTGCCCCTGTGGCGCTGCCCCTGTGTAACAGCATCCCCTACCTGGGATGCGCTTCCTAATGAAATCCAACGTTGTAAGTCAATTTCATGTCTTAAAAGCAAGTGTTTCAAGCATTGCATAGAAAACTAGTAATCAACAAAAAATTAATTTATACAACACTCACATTTCTTATATTCACTGTTTATCTGTTTATGGTTTAGCTAGGTTAATGTTCACTTTTTCCGTTTCTGTATTTCTAACAGGGAGTGCTCTGCTCCACAAGCCTACCGAGGTTGTTAGAGTACTTCCTTTTGTTACTTGTAACTTATAATTTGTTGCAACATTCGTGAAAAATTGTCATTATTGTTAGTTACGAAGAAACAAATAAACGAAGTGAAATGAAAAAAAAAAAAAAAAAAAAACGTTGGACACAGTTGCCCTTCTTCGAGCCAGGGGGCGAAACCCCGGCAGCTCTGAAACATTTATAATATGGACACCAGAATAAAACATTACAACTGTCTGTAAATGACACTGAATACGCACTGACTCTGACCAGGAAATCTCAGCCATCTGTATCTTCTCAAAATAGCTTAATTCGGACAAACCGTAAAAATGCACCTGGATTGATGACGGGAAGGGTGGAGGGCGGTAGAGCCTCCGTATACTGTGTTCTGCAATAATTGTACTTTGTTCCATGTAAAATTATGAACCTACAACAAGAGTAGAAAATGAAATGCGCACGAAGTGCGCCGTAAAACGACAATTTTGGTTGTTTGCTAGTCTTCAAGTTCATTTTACATGGGAATTAGTGTATAATAGTACTGAATACGCCCAAAATAAACATTAAAAATTGCAGCTTACCCTTTCCTTGCATAATAACCAAAACTAAAGGCCATTCGATTTCTTTATGACGCAGCAGGTTTGAGGGTTTGTAGCTGGGATTCCAAAGCTTGTTGCATTCAACTAAGGAACGCTGCGTCCTTCTTGAACTTATAATTGGACAACTAGTGCACTTGAAGGATGCGCACGAAGAGCGCCGAAAAATAGTATTTTAAAGACCATTTTTCAATGTTTAGGTTCTGCATCTACAAAAAGAGTAGTGGGGAAAGAGTCTCTTAAATTCGCAACCATCGGAAGACAAGGTGTACACACTTTCAAGTTTACAGCAAACGCAAGCTACCCGACTTAGAGATTTTGGAAAACCAGTAGCATACTTCACTGATCCGACTGCCACACGACAGTGAAAACAAGTCGCGTGATTGACGAGTCGGTTAGGTGCGTGCCAAATTTTGTTCTTGATCAAGCTGACTATCGGTTCCCGTTTGAGAACCGACAGTCTTCTTAGAAGAGATCGGAAATATCAAACTGTTTGATATTCGTAGTGACGTCGGAGTGAGGGGGGGGGTGTCGTCCAGCCGAAAAATGTGGGGTTCTGTTGAAGAAATATTGAAAATATTTGGTTCTTGCTAAGGAAAGTTAAAAAAATATATTGGGTTTCTATCATAGAATCTGCCCCTCCTCATCCCAGACAGTTGGCCTACAAATTCTCCGAACCAGTGGCGTACACAGGATTTCTCTCAAGGGGGGATGCAGTTTATTGAGTGATCACCGGCCTGGGGGAGAGGTCTAAGGGAAAAATTTTTGAAAAATTAGGTGTCCTTACATGCAATCTGGTGCCACTTAAACTTGTGTCACAAAATATGCGTATATTTAGGAACTAAAATAAAAAGGTATCAGTGATGTCTGACCTTGGGGAGGAGTCTAAGGGGAGGGTGTGTCCCCCTCCCCTTTGAAAATTTTTAAAAAATTAGGTGTCCTTACAAGCAATCTGGTGCCACACATGCTACCTTTTGAAGTAAATTTTGTGATACAAAATTTGCGTATTTTTAGGAACTAAAAAAATGGTATCAGTGAGGAGGCCATGGGGAGACAACCCCTACCCTTAGGAAGTTTTTGAAAAATTAGGTGTCCTTTCATGCAATCTGGTGCCACATGTGCTAACTTTTAAAGTAAAATTTGTGCTACAAATTTGTTTTAGGATCTAAAAAGAAAGAAAATTGGCATCCGTGAGGGGGAGCATGGTCCAATTCCCCCCCCCCCACGTAGGCCACTGCTCCGAACTAAGTTACTCCTATCCAATCCCAAATCCGTCTTGAGCCCCTCTTTGTGCAGATACAAACCTAGTGCATTGCTTAAGGTCATATCCTGGTGGGCATTGTTGTATTTATTCGGAACTACTAGTCTAATACTCTGTACATGCTGTGTAATGTGAGGTACTCTTCATCTTTGAGTTTAATGTAAATCAGAGAGCATTCACAATTGAATATTTTGCTTTCTTCCAACCAAAAATGTACTTGTGCTGATAAGTGTTTGTCTTTAAGAGCACTTCCAAGACGCATGAGACTGGCCGAGGGGGGAATGCCCCCTCCCACCTCCTCTGAACTCAGCATGATTAAGGCACTTTAATTTTCCTACAAAATATGTTTACCATGATGTTGAGTCTGAATTAAGAATCTTCCAAAACGGTAAGAAAAAGTGGATAGAACTATGCAATATTTTGTTTCTCCAAAATCACGCCTAGACGGAAAAACAATAGCCTAATTGTGGAACCTTTGTCTTTACAAAGCTAACATATCTGAAACGAATGCTATAGCAAAATTTAACTGAATGTGGGGAAGCGCGTAGAGCGCGACCATTTTGTATTTTTAAAGCCCTGTCTACACGATCATACATTCCCGGTCAAAAACATCATAATACATTTGTATGACGATGCTTACGGATAAACGTATGATCGTGTGGACTGCTTTCCCAACAAATTTGAACAATGTTCAACATGTATGAAGGTGTTCAATATTTTCGCTGCATGTTTCATCTTCCCAACAAGTGTTCAAAATTTTGTATGACGATGTTCATGGACAAATGTATGATCGTGTAGACGAACCTATAGGGAACAACATGTTCTGAAAACAAAATACGTTAATCATTCAGTTAAGCGCCTTTTGGTATCTTTTTTTTTTGCAAAAATCGCCTGGAGTCATACCTGTGCCATCGTTTGCAGGTAATAAAATTTTATTTTGGATCGATTTTTTGTATGGGGGCACAATGGTCCACACGGGAGGGGGAAAACGTCCCCATGAGCCCGCCTGGCTATACGGGCCTGGTGTCGTCGCAGATTAGTAAGACCCTGAAAGTGTATAACTGTCATCGAATCAACGGCGACTCAGGCTTTTAATGAATAGGTCAATAAAGAAGCTTTTGTAAATATCAGGCATGCGACCAAAAAACAGTAGATAGGCTTTTGAATATATATCTAATTCTGCAGTATGGTCCAGGTCTGGTTAACCAAAACCCGACTGCGACCCGAAGCACCTGACCTAATAATCCCGACAACTCATCCCCAACGAGCAGTTAGGTTGAGTTGCATCACATTCCAATAGGCCTTTATTCCACAGTCTCCGACATAGTGTCTATTTCACGGCAGACAATTAAGTAATACGGTACTTCTATTTTTCCAACAGCCTGGATTTCTTCAAAAGACAATGGTTTCCCGAAAAGTGTAGTAGAGATTGCTTACTGGTATTGAACCCTTAATTTGTGATTTCTTTCCCAGCAATATATAAAAAATTTCCGACAAACAAAATAGTTTGCCAATACGGTTATATCTGTTAGGTCTCTGGCTTATGTATATACGGGCACAAAGCAATATTTCCACCCGACACTAATTCCCTTTAAGTCAAAAAGCCTACAGTGTAACAAAAATTTCCCGACATTTCTGTAGCTTCATAATATAACATATTTTCTAACAAAGTAAGCCAATTACAAAAGAAGGTGGCATTTTTCCCGGCAGAAGGAAAATTTCCCCGGGGATAACACTGCAAATTAAATGGAACCTACTGCCATTGTGCTTGGTGCTCAGCATAAGCAATGAAATAGGGAAAACAAGCCAGTGAGCCACAACTGAAAAAAAGGCCGTGGCCAGCTCGACTTAAACCAATTGGTTAGAAACTGGGCCTTAAAACCTCATCTAACAAAGTAACTTCTGGGGGTGTCACATCTCCACAGCCCCTGCGGTGACGCCCTGCTACCCTATATAGCGAGGGCAAAGGAGTCGCCACGTAGACTAGTGGTTTAGAATGGTAAACTGGTAAATGTGGGCGAAATTGGACAGTACTGGACTCGGAATTTGCCCAGAATGGAGGCCACTGAAATCGGAATTGGGTTAGGTAGACTCGGTTACAGCCTTGGCAAAAACACATCGTTTGAATAGGATTTACGTAGCAGGCTGTCAGTACAGCAGTATGAAAACACGATGGCAGCCAAGTTAATCCACATGCCAAGCAGCTAAGCTAAGCAATAGTGCTGTGAAAGTTCAGAATTCCTCAAGAAAGAGGTTGTACAAGACAGGTTTACCAGGTGTTGAGATGCTGTACCTCTCTGGTTTGGGGCTACAATGTATCACGTAGCAAGCGTTTTCTTCATCGCAAAAAATGTAGGCTACTTACTCAGCAAGACAAGGAATCAAAGGGCAAACTTGCTGTGGAATTGATGTGAAGGATGTAAAGTTTAGGTCTCGATGCGCCTACATAGCGCTGAACATCCCGATAACTGTGTCAGCTATATTGTACTAGAAGTCTGAAACTTGTTGACAGTTCTTGCGACCAGGGGTGTATATGCATGAATTCGCAGGGTGCACGGGGGGGGGGGATGTGAACTATTTGGGGACCAAGTACATTTCTTGGAGACCGACTCCCATTGGCATAGTTGTGCGATCCGAATTTCCTAGGTATTAGGGAGTTTTCGATTTCAGGACGGTAGACAAACAGGACGGAACGCGTAGGAAAAAACTGGACTGCGCATGAGCAGAAGCGTACATCACTCCGTCATGCTGATTTTCAGAACGGTCGTCGACCGATTTAACGTTCGGTCTACAAACAAGACGGTACAGGGGTTGCTATGGTAATTTCCCTCGTCCATACGTACGTGTTTCTGTGACGTTACATTAGTGCATGGTGCAAGCTAGCTGAGTGCAAACGTACATCATTTTGGTCATGTGGCATGCAAGCTGCTGACAGAATTATGGGTGTGACAAACAGCAACAGTGCATATCTCGTTAGCCATTTTACGAATGATCCGTGCTAAGCTAAGGGAAGTAGCTGACTCGAGATAGAACTTTCACAATTTTGTAAATATTACTTATTTTGTGTGTGGCATTATTTCTTAAGTTGACGTTTTAACTAGCCCTAGAAGTTCTGATGTCAGTAAAATACCCAGTTACGATGGCGTCTCTAATCATTGTAACAACTTAGCGATGAGTGTGGATGCTAACAACGCATTGCAACTTAGTTAATAAATGAGCGCGACATTGTTTTGATCTCGTTCTACCGCACCGTCGTCTACAAAATCGAAACGGAAATGGAATCGTTTTTCAAGTAAAGTAAGAAGGATATTCCCCAAACACAATACCATTCAATAGTTTAGTAATATGGGTACCCCGCATAACACTGATAACAGCATAATGTGTCAAACTTTTTCCAAGTGGTGATATATTTTCTGTGTACATGTGTAAACGCATCCATTAAATTCACTGAATGCTTAAATGGTAAAAAGGTTGAAATATGCCTGCTATTTCCCTAAAAGATTCAAGAAACTTTTATATTGAATTATACTACAAAAAAGATTTCAGAAAATTTCTGAAAACTTAGCAGCGTTTAGAAAGCCATGATTCCCTCTCATCGCGCAAGGCTTGCGTGTATGATTATGATGGACCGAACGTTCGCACACAAATTACAGAAATTCTTTGATGATGGGAGAGGAATTTTGCTATTTATGAAGAGGGGCAAAATGCTAAGGGCAGCAGGGGTCTCTTGGAAACTAATATTCTTTATATACGCTGGAACTTTAGAAGATGTTAAACATTTTCCACCGTGTGTTCGAAAAGTGGTCATAAAGTGGAGATAAAATGAGATCAACAAGTATTACCCCTCCTTAAGGTACACTGAAATATTCGTAAATAATTTTAATTGCCAGATGCCAAGAAAATGCATCGAATAATGTAAATGTTAATTTGTTTCTTGGAAGGATCCCTGACCCCTTGTCTTGGCCATTTGACTGATAAATACTCATTACTGGCTACCCTATTCCGGAATAGGCCGGAATATTAAATTTCATAAAAAATAAATGTTTGCCGTTCCCGACCGAATGTTGATTGTCATATGCCAAGAAGCTGAGTAACTTGCATTTTACAGTGTTTCACCCTCCTCCCCCGCCGCCCACTCCCCATTAGGTCATCACTATTTCGACGATTGCAAGTTATGGCTTTGCCATCACATAGTGAACTCCCATCGATTTGTATTTTCTTGATCCATACATAGATCCATACAAAGATCTTATTTAATACACTTTATTTTGAAACCATGTAGTTTCATTTTTTGTCACTCATATTTTATCGACATAGGGTTTTCTTTTATTTTTATCTATTTTTGTAGACATGAGGGTAGAAAGTTTTCTCAGTTCCATTTTGTGCATTCAGCGATGCAAAGGGAATGAGCAGAAAAAGTACTAATATACACTAACTATGAGTGCGACGTGTGCTTGTAATAAGGGTGAGCCTTGTAAGGTTTACCACATGGGTTTGAATGATTGGTTCAATTATAGTGCTACATTACAGATGAAATTTTTTACCCCCGAGTGTCTTTTCAGAATCACTCTCACTAGTGGCACAACGCAATCTCTTAATATATGAAGAAAAAGTTTGCAATCTGTTGTTACGGTACTTAATTTTGTGCTGAAGAAATTCATGCTACACTCGACGACAACATTATCATTCAAAGTCACCAAGTCAAATATGTTTAAGTCAAGTCAAGTCGCAAGTCATTTCTCTTCAAAGTCAAGTCGCAAGTCAAGAAAAAGTGCGACTCGAGTCTGACTCGAGTCCAAGTCAGCGACTCGATTCAAAACTCTGATTACAAGTGCTCTTCCTTGAGGTATAATTCCATTCAAAGAAACTCTGACTCTGGTATGGCCCCAAGTCTCTGCATGCACAGGCAAAACAATATGTCAGGGATTTCCATTGTCAGTGGCAGTTATTTGGTCTGAATATTTAGAGGCTGAGCCCTTACTAACCGCTTTAAAAAAGCTACTACTGGACGATCATGCCACAAAACGCCTCCCAATCCATGGGTGGGGGATTATCAATAAATAATTGAACTTTTCATTCTAAGGCTGTTCATGCAAGCTCTTTGGCTCTATCATTGCCAGTGTTTATAGCACTAATCCCTGTCATTTCAGCTTTCTGTAAGATTGCCCGAATTTTCTACTGAGTTCCCGAATTTTTGTTCGAATGCCCGAAAAATGTGCAAAAATTTTCGCGCGCTTTGCGCGCATGTAGTGGATTAGTGGTCTATTTTATGCACCTGAACTGCAACGAATTTCGGACAACTTTCTGAGATTCCGGCAAAAAATTTTATACCCCCAAATTGGAAGAGTCCCGTACGCCTATGATTATTACTACCAGTAGCGTACGCAAGGGGGCTTTGGGCCATGTCCCCCTCACGGAAGCCATTCTTTCTTACAGGTAGTTCCTAAACATAAGTAAATTTTGAAACACAAATTTTACTTCAAAAGGTAGCATATGTGGCACCAGATTAAATGAAAGGACACCAAATTTTTTCCCAGATTTTCAAAGGGGAGGGGTTGTCTCCTTATTGTCCCCCTCACTAATGCCAATTTTTGGTTTCGATGAAAGAGAAACCTATGCGGTCATGATTGCCTATGTGTGTAAGTATGTGTGTATGTGTGTGTTTGTGACGCTTAGCTTGTGTGCACGATAGGAAACTCCGACAGTTCTCAAACTTGGTACGTAGATGCCCAATATCGAAAGGAAGAACCCTATTGTTTTTGGTGGGGTCAAAGGTCATCTGGGGTCACCAGGGGTCAAACTCTGAAAACCTTGTGTGCACGATATCTCAAGGTAGGAAGCTTGGATGAATTTCATACTTAGTATGTAGATGTGTTACAGTAAGAGGAAAAAGCCTATTGTTTTTGATGGGGTCAAGGGTCATCTGGGGTCACCGGGGGTCAAACTCCTGAAAACCTTGTGTGTACGATATCTAAAGAAGGGAAACTCTGACAGTTCTCAAACTTGGTACATAGATGCCCATATCGAGAGGAAGAACCCTATTGTTTTTGGTGGGGGGTCAAAGGTCATCTGGGGTCAACGGGGGTCAACGGGGGTCAAGCTCTGAAAACCTTGTACGATATCTCAAGGTAGAAAGCCTGGATGAATTTCATACTAAGTATGTAGATGCAATAAAAAAAAGAGGAAGAACCCTGTATTTATTGGTAGAGGTCAAAGGTCATCTGGGGTCACCAGGAGTCAAACTCTGAAAACCTTGTGTGAATGATATCTCAAGAAGGGAAACTCTGACAGTTCTCAAACTTGGTAAAAAGATGCCCCATATTAAGAGGAAGAACCCTATTGTTTTGGTGGGGTCAAAGGTCATCTGGGGTCACCGGGGGTCAAACTCGGAAAACCAAGATCTTTATCTGGGTTCACTATACATCAAAAAAGCAAAATTTCCCAAGAATCCCCAACATCTTAATCTGCTTCGCCACAGGTCAAAAAAGCAAAAATTTTCCAAGAATTCCCAAGATCGTTATCTGGGGTTACCAGAGGTGAAAAAGCAAAATTTCCCAAGATCTTTGTCTGGGTTACCACGTGTTAAAAAAGCAAAAATTCCCAAGAATTTCCAAAATCGTCACCTGGGGTCACAACAGGTGCAAAAGCAAAATTTAATAACTCAGAATTCCCTAGATCTTCATCTGGGTCACCACAGGTCAAAAAGCAAAATTTTTTCAAGAATTCACAAGACCATCCTCTGGAGTCTCCAATGATCAAAATGCAAAATTTCGGAAGAATTCTCAAGATCAAGTATGAACACAAAACTGTATTTTTCCAAGACGTTAAGATAGCATTTGACCAGTGACTGAAAGAAATTCGATAACATGGCATTTTTTGAATGAAACAGACATCATCGAAACCTCAATGCATTTTTGCATTCTGTTTTTTTTTTTTTTTTAGTTCCTAAAAATAGGTAAATTTTGTAACACAAATTTTACTTCAGAAGGTAGCATATGTGGCACCAAATTGCATGTAAGGACACCAAATTTTTCAAAAAATTTCAAAGGGGAGGGGTGTACCCCTCCCCTTAGATCCCTCCCCCAGACCGGCGATCACTCAACGTACTGCATGGTCCCCCTTGAGAGAAATCCTGGGTATGCCACTGATTACTACCGTACTGTAAATTGTAGTTATGTAGGAAATTCGGAACATACAACTATGTCAATGGAAGTCGGTCTCCAAGAAATGTAGTTGGTCCCAAAAATTTACCCCCAGCCCCCTGCGAATTCATGTATATACGCCCCTGCCCTCCTCCCCCGGGAATTTTCCAGTGAAGAGGTTTTTGTCTTAAAACGTCCAAAATTACATCAGAAAATGCCAAAACTCTGAACCTGAACAGTCCACCAACTAGCCTAGCCCCACCTTGAAATTGAATTGTTCTGCCCCACCCCACCCCCTGCACATTACAAACCTTCCAGGCCGCAGTTGCCCCCTCAGAAGTCAGTCTTATACTATGGTACCCATACGGAATCTTAATTAAAAGGGAAAATGCAATCCCCTCAGTTTGAATTAGGGCACCGTCATCCTAATTTAGGAATGGCTCTTATCAATTATGTGACAACTTTTTTTTGTTACACATATGTTATATTCATGCAGTATGTAACTCTTGGTTTGCATTCAGTATTTAATGCCGTAATACAAAACATAAAAGTAATAGAAGATACTGGTGAGCAAAATATGAGCAGACTTGTAGGATAATTAGCAGATTTTTGATAATAAACTTGGAGTGACTGCTTGAAGATTTCTGCCTTTCTCCACCTAATTTTGCCCACAATATGAAAGTTAATTTTACTATTTTTTTCTTTGTAGTTGGTACACTAAAGACTACCTGATGGTGACAATGCACCGACTTCGTAGCCTTTTGCCGCCCTGCTGAAAATTTCCACAGCCATGCATGCACCAACTTCTTCATTACCATATACATACATAATTCAGAAATATTGCAATTAGCAACATTTTTGCAATTGATTTTTGACTAATAAAGAGGTGCAATGTTGGAATAAAACTGTTATTACTCTGGTATGCTTCATGGGTACTGTTTTAAGTTGATTTCTATTGATGAGGTAATGATGGCCCACAGTTTTGCTGCAGTTAGGAATGCTGCCCTCACTCTCACATGTTTAAACTTCGTTTCGTTTTTCGTTTCGTTTATTGTTTTTCGCTTTATATATATACATACAAATAAAGAATATAACTTTTTACATAGGACTTAATGTATATACATAGGCGAAAGGAAGTACACAAAAACCCCAGAGGGCTTGAGAGCGTGCACTCCCTGTAAACAAA